>CAJQZJ010034157.1:5737881-5776468 GCA_907164525.1 Lophiomys imhausi | reverse complement strand
GTGTGTGTGTGTGTGTGTGTGTGTGTGTGTGTGTGTAGCCACAGCACCCAAAACTGCAGTGCTAAGACATCAGGGATTTTGGATGTATCGCTTATGAAATTCTTGCCTATTGCCTGTGTTTTATGGGAAAGTCTTTGACAAATCCTTTTTAAATACAATTGTGGAGTGGGGGGAAGGGGAGGGAGGAAGGGGAGTACATCATAGAGCATCTCAGAGTAGATGGTCAGCCATACATGTAGTTGATCAGCATATATAACTGGATACAGAGGCTCAGATAAACCTCTCTAGCTGTTAATATTCTCTGTGCTGCCCTATGTCAGTCCTGAGTGTGCTTTGTCCATGTGAAGATACTGAAGTGCTGGGACATGGTATCTTCTGGAGCCTGCCCTGTGTAACCTTCAGCTTGGCAGATTTTAACCTGAGTCCCATCATGCAACGCTTTTCTGAGTTCTGTGAGTCCTTTGAAATAGCTGATGAACCTTGGGACGATGTAGCAAACCCCCAGATTCAATCCTGCTCATAGTGACAGTTATCTGTAGCCACAGTTATACTCAAAGCAACCCATGGCAGAGGCAGGAGGGTGACCTGCAAGCCTCATCCTTGATGGCAGAAGCCTTACCATTTTGCTCTTCACGAGTTCTTCGATTGCACTGACAAGCTCAGCTGCACTGGGTGTCTCAGAACTGGTGGGGCGGACTAATAACCTCGACGAGGCCTAAGGGAGAAGTTAAGACAAAGAACAGGGAAGAGAGGTCTGACATTAGTAACAGGACAGATGGTAAATTCCCTCGCAAACTCCAGCTTTTTTTTTTTTTTAAAGTAAGTCCAGACAAAAAGACCACAAGTTTGTCTTTGTTTGCATTTATTTAGAGTCATCCTTTCATATTTACAATGTTCTGACATGAAGCATTAAATAAAACCTGTCTAGGATACATGTGGGAAGCAGACAATGTCTGTTTTTAATCCACAGTCATGTAACATCGTAATGTTTTTCAGAATGGTGACTGGGCACAGGCGCCTAACTGTAACTCTGCAAGTGCTGGCTGAGGCTCTGGGCTACGGAGAGAGAAACAACCTGGTCAGCGGAAGAGAAAGAGGCTTAAGGTCTAATGGGCGAATCCTCAAATAATCAAGAAATGAAATGGGGCTACTAACAATGCCCTGACTATGTTTATGGGATTAAGAAAGGGAAGGGAGCCAAGGTGCAGTGACCAGATGAGGGAGGGGGACAAGCTCACCATTTTCTGTGCCATCCATTCCCCAATGATTACTGCAGAGGGCAGAAGAGCTGAAGCCTCACAAGCTATGAGATGCCACTTATGGCTAGATCGAGGGCGTCACGGGGGACAGTAAGGGAACCTGAGGGAGGGGCTACTGAGCTGAATTTCAGTAATTAGCAAACATCGTTTGCAGATTACTTCTGCTGTGGTGCAGCTGGGGACAGGGGCACAGGTAATATGAACCTCGCTTCATATTAAGGACAGCAGCGTTGCATGCGACACGTGGCAAGCTGTCCGAGAGATGCGTCTCTCCCAGTGGACAGATACAGATTTTTACAACAGGCCTTTACATACACGGATTGAAATATGCACTTTACAAAACAAACACTGGTTTGCGCTAATGAAGTTTGGAATATGAGATGAATAAAACAAAGGAAAAAATTTTCAAATGGAAAGGTAAGGAAACTGAGCCAAAACAGACACAGAACACAAATCAACATAATGCTGCAGTGAAGGTTTACAAAAAGAGAAAACAGAACAAAACAAAAAATTAGTTCAAGATAATATACTGTCTGAGTACATCGCTAGGTTTTTGTAAAAGAAGATTTGCTACTGATAATACCCCACCAGTTTGCATGGTAAACAATAAATGATTCCAGTAAACAAGACTCTGGCAAGTCAGTCCTTTTTAGAAGGAAAATAAGCCAATAAAATTGTCTTCCCATTGCTTGGACAATCACCCAGACTTCAGAAATTTATTTTCCTGCTTTGAAAAAGCTACTAGTTTAGACTGTTATAAAACAGCTTATGAGCTGTCAGAACACCCACAGAGCCGGGTCCCTGGCCAGACTGAGCCTTCACTTTCTCTATCAGATTGTCTACACCAAGGGTGACACTAAATTCTAAAGGGACAAACCAAAGCTTGGCTCTGTGCTCAGACCCACAGCACTCCAGTTGTGCTCGGCAGTGCGAGGCTCAGGCTATGGAGATGTGTGCCCTGAGCTAAGATGAGGCACCAAGTGTGGTGGCCTTTCTGTGGCCGCTCAATGACCTCAGTACCCTCTGTTGTCAAACAAAGACTGACAAATCTAGCAAGTGACTAACAACACGAGTAAGAGAGTCAGGAAGACACAGGGAGAAATATGAAGAAACAAATGTTGAAAGTACATCTATTTTATTCAGAAAACTTAGTTATTGCCAAATAAAACAAAACTAAAGAACAATAATACAAACCCAGCAATGACTTCCTAGCTCTAATTTTAGCACCTAACACATGGTGAGGGTCACGACGGGACCAGGGTGCAGAGAGAGTGTGCAAGCTTCATTTATTAGGTTTCCCCTTTTTGAGATTTTACAATCAGGGTGGGTAAAATAATCTAAAAACAATGGAATGACTGAAGGGAAACAGAGACTGACATGGCTTGAAGCCTTCAAACCACCAAGCAGGAGCTGCATGGCTCTCAGGTCCACTCCTAGCGTTTCGTAACAATGCACTTGCTGGGGTTCTAATCCTACAAGCACATGTGGCATGTTGGGAAAAGTAACTGAGAGCAACACAACCTTATTTTAACTAGAAAGCCATGTGTGAAAACACATTATGGAGGAAACACCATGGCCTACTGTGTGTTGGAAGTTGCAGGCTGCCTGAGATTTCTGCTCTCCTGGGGACACTAGCCAACATGTTAAAATTGCTTTAAGAGCAGCTATTACTGAAGCATCAGTAAAATACTCTGAACATATTTACACGACCATGTGGTACGGGAGCAGCCCATGGGGGCCTAGTGCTCGTTCTAAATGGACTTGTTATTCAGACTTCTGAGACATAAACAAACTGACTGCTGGGAAAGCACCAGGCTTCGGTCCATCTCCTGGCCTTTGCAGTGTGCTGGCATGGAATCTAGGGAAGGGCTCCACCTATGGCCTGGGTGAGTAGGGCTCTCCCTTTACCTTGTCGTCCTGTGAGTCCGGCTGAAGGAGGCTGTGCTGCTGGATGGCCATCGGTGGGGGCAGGGGTACTGCATCAGCACCCTCCTCTCCTTCTTCTTCGCCGCAGCTCTGCATGCCCGAGGATGAGGATTTGGACAGTGTGCCACTGCTGAGGCCCTCGTTCCGTCCTCTCTGAAATCAAACCAACCATTGTTCATTCAGGTTGGACCATGGCAACCAAATCCAGTCTACTGGTTAGACACTGGGCCTCAGGAGTTAATCCCAAGAGCATAGTGAGGCACAATCAAGCACATATTCATTTCCTCTGTTCTTATTTGAGTTTTAGGCTTAGTGAGAGAACACAGATTATTTATATAATAGATTTATGAATACATAATGACACTCACACTGTGGTAAAAATTCAGCAAAAATGGGTTCAGGGAAAGAAAATAAAAACAAACAAAACCCAGAAACACATGAAGCAATAAATTAAAATAAATGTGACACTGTTTCTCATTGCCTTTTTCTTTCCTTTGAGCCTGTGCAGAACTCGGAGGAGCCCAAGTTAAAATCCCCACTGGCCTGTTAGTGCTGAGGATGTCTTGGGGACAGGAAAGGTGATTTCTCAAAGTCCAATTCAGAGCCTCCTGAGACCAAAGGAGTAGCAAAAAATATCCTGGATGTCCCATCTCCACTGTGGTGACATGGGAGTAATGTGGAGAGTCCCATGTGGTTAATAAAAGCAGTTAAATGGCATTTCCAACAATGGATTTCAGCCTGTTTCTGCACTTAACAGTCTGCAAATTAGAAACCTAAATGGGACTATGTGACATGCGTGCTTCCTCTAAACCAAATCTATTACTTCCTAAGACAGCAACTACTCTTAACTTGAAAGACAGAAAACATTGGAAGGCCTCCACTCTTTGGATTCCTTGACTTACATACGTGACTGCAGTCCCGGGTCTGTCACACAAACCTACCTCTTCGATGGTCTCATCCTGCGGGGTGGCAGCGCTGTCATCAGAATCTTTCTGCGAGCCAGCATCGGCACTCTTGCGGACCTCCCTGCTCTTCTTGTGCTTGTGGGCCAGCTTCTTTGCATGCCCATCTGCCTTGCCGCTGCTGAGCCGCCGCACTGGGCTGGTGAGCCACTTGCGCAGGGTGTTTCCTGGCCGCTTGGGACCTGGTGAGCTCTGTGCTCCGACCATGTGGGGCTGAAGGGAGGCCACAGAGGCCGGTGGGCTGGCATCATTACTGGAGACAGACAGGGAGTCTGGTGGGATGAAAAGAAAAAGGAAGGTATTGTATTGAACATGACAAAAGCTCTCCAACATTGGGGTCAAGTCTGTACCTTTAGCTCCCACGCTTACTCCCCAACGTAACAGATTCTTAGGGAACTTTGCTGTCTTTACCTAGAAGTTGAAACAGAGGAGAGGGCTGACACCTCTCCCTTCTAGGATGATAAAACTAGATTTCTGTACAGATGATGTTTCTCATGGTGCACTGCCCTTCCCCAAAGTAGCTTGCATCAGCAATCCTGAAGATGGGTGTGACCACTGCATAGATCCAATCATGTTGATTTGCTTTTGAGATGGAGTCTTATGTAGCTCAGGCTAGCTTCAAGCTTGCCAGGTAAGCTGGGATGACCTCTCATTCTCCATTCTCCTTCCTCTATGTCCCGAGTGCCAGGATCACAAAACCATGTGCTACCTCAACTCAAATGTTTATATTTAAAATGTTGTAACTGAGGCTGGAGAAATAGCTCAGCAGTTGAGAGCACCAGTTGCTCTTCTAGGGGACCTGAGTCATGGCAGCTCACAAGTGAATTTAACTCCAGTCCCCAGGGGTCTGACGCCCTCTTCTGGTTTCCACCAGTACAGAGCACATCCATGGCAGACAGACATACATGCAGGCGAAACACTCATATATATAAACTAAAATAAAGTTATTAACCACTTAATGTATAAGACGCTTGAGGACATAACTTAAAATTGCTTACCCATTTGACTAATAAAACAAGAAAAGAAGAATTTAGAGAAAAAATTTAAAAGATTTAATTATGTTATCATAAATGAATTAGTCAAGGAAATATATTTAGTTTGACATACTGTCAGTTAATATCAATTTATCTGTCTGTCTGTCTACCTATCTTCCTTCTGTGGTCCAGGATCAACTAGAAGAATAGCTAGCTGGTGGGGATCCTGGGAGACCAATAGCCATTTGCCCACAGACAATACAGATATACACAGTTTCTTTGTTGGCAACTTAATATTATTTCATATGTTTGAGTAAATACTAGCTATCATAACAAATTAAGTTTTTTGAAATCAGAGAGAAAAGTCTTTTTAGTTAACCAGAACACTCAACAGAAAGGAGGTCTGCATCAAGTTTCTTACTGGGTTTCAAAATTAAACAGTCAAGTCTAGGCTGATAGGCTTGCAAGGGGAAAAGGACTGTACCAATCCAGAGTTAGGTGGAATGTTTCTGTAAACTTGAAAGCCAGAAGCTGGGAATCAAGTGGCCACTTCCCAAGCACCTGACATGAGGCTCAGTCAGGGCAACACAGAATTGAGTGATTTCTTATAGGAGATGCAATAATGAAGATGATCATCGGCCATGTGTTTATTTTCTTAGACCCTTTGAAGTCTGAAAAACATATGACAACTAACCTTTGCAAGCACTCTTACACACACACACACACACACACACACCGTACTGGCTCTTTGCCTGTGGCACCAGAGACCATTAGGTGCTGTACATACATGCTAGAGTGTTAAGTGCAGAGGCCTGTGATTATATAAAGCACCAACAACAGCTCCCATGAGGGCTCCAGACACTATTTGAGGCAGCTGAGGCTCGTCTAACTGCTCTTCCATTATTTCTTTGCCCAAGTCACAGGTTAGTAGAGGATATGACCTATCATATATCATTCATGCTTTAAAATTTGGACTTTCCTTCCCATAGGAAAATTGGTTCAATACTAATCAATGTCTGCTAAGAAATAACTCTTTCATTTGTGCATATAATATACGGTATCTGTATGCATAGATGTGTTTACTATTTATTTTGTCTTTAGAGGCAGAAGATGAGAGCTTCAGGTCATCATCATTCCCTGGCATCTAAGAGCCAGAGCCAACAGTCCTTAGCTCAGGCCTCTTTGTACAATGGCCATATAAAGGACAAAGAGGTGGAGTGCCTGGTAATCCACATATCACACAACACTTTACTAAACTAACGCTGAAGACATTTTGTTTTCCCTGACAAGCTTGCTTATACTTCAGACTGATCTCCAACTAACAGTCCTTTTGCGTCAGCCTCCCAGATGTATTGGGATTAAAAGTATATGCCACCATGCCTGATTCAATTAAACATCTCTAAATCTAACACCATGTGGCCAGCAGGTGGACACAAAGGGGTTTGACATGGTGAATGTGGAGGGACAGCATTTCTTCTGAGCTCTGATGCAGCAGGTCACCATGTGATACCATTTTACTACACTGGAGAAAAATGTTTCTAGTGCTAGCAGCCATTATGGACTTAGAAGGAAACTGTTGAACTTTCAATTTTACTTTGAAAAATGTTTCATTTCAGAAGTCTGAAGATGGGGAGGGAAAATATCCCCATCTGCCTTTAAGGTTATCGGATGTCCTACTATATCCAGTATAAATCTGACATATCAGTCACAATTTTGGTTATTAGCAATGGGAAAAATAAACAGATAATTTTTCCTTCCACTTCATAAGTATAATGTCAAATCCCTTGTGCTTTTGATTCTCTGCAACAACACATTGTGTACATACGTGTTTTAAAGTACTAAAATTCTCTGCCTAAATCTGTAGATAATCGCCCTCATATCTGTTCTGCGTTAGGACGTGACATAATGCAGAAATCAGAAGTACAAAAAGCTTCAAAATTATTTAAACACAATATGAGCATAAACAGAATGTGGTAAAGTATCTTCTACTGTTTTAGTTATCTGCAGAACCAGTTTTGTACGGAAGGCCAAGTACACAGGTGTAAATTTTGAATCCACTAGAGAAATGCCATCACAAGTCCTGAGGCATCTCTCTAGTGGATGTGTGGTTCCCAGTGCCACTGGGCACAGGCTAAGCACCGTCTCCATACTCAGCACAGAACAGTCCCTTTGGAAAGACTTCAACTTACTGGCCAGCAGACACTTGACTTTCTCAAGAGGTTCTGGCCACTAAAAGCCAGTGGAGTATCAGGAGGCGACCAAACCTAGAACCTGAGTCTGGAAACTGAGTCTGCTGCCCAAGAGCAATATAGCAGCAAATGTGAGGCACATATGTTTTGTTCCCAGGCACCATGATCTCCTGATTGTACAGGATCCATGTGGACAGCTAGGTGTACCAAAGAGAATCCTCAGTAGGAGAGTCCTATACAACCAGTCCATCAGGGTAGGGTCTGTATGGGCAGGAGCTTAACTGCTAACAGGTTGCTTGGTACATTTTGGGGCTTAGTAAGTATATGCAGAATAGACAACTAGGTGAGCAAAAAACTGACTACAGGCTATCCTTATTTTTGTTTGCCCACCCCAAGGGTGCTGAATGACGATGCAAATCTACCACTGTGGACAGCGATGTCCAGTGTGGCATATTGTGGTTAGTCTCCAACTGAAGCTCGTATGGTTGTGAATTTTCAGTTATATGGAAACCAGGTCAAGCAGACGCCACGCTCTTGAGGTCCGTCTCTCCCTCTGATGTCACAAGCTGTTTGGTCTTGGGACAGAGCCCAGAGTTAGTGTGTGGAAGCAGCACTGATCGAGGGAACATTGCCCAGGGGTAGACAAAGGGCTCAGGGCTAAGCTGAGCCTGCGACTCTGACAGACACATCTGATACTGTGCGTCACATCTTCACTCCTCAGCTTTGTTCTTAGCTCTACTCCTCACTCCAACCCTACCTTTCCTTGACTGTAGAAAGCCTTCAGCTGTTGTCGGGTTTGAAGGTCGGCTCTCCTCTTTCAGCTGAGGAGAAGCCTCTTATTCCAATCACAGACGGGGGTCATAGAAAGACCCGGACTAGGGGTTTGTGTCTGGGCTAGGTTCTCTCAGGGGTGATCCAGGCTGATTTGTGTACCTGGGTTTCCACATCTTACAAGGCAGCAATGGGCCTTGAAGAAACAAGAGCAGTGAAACGAAGCAGCTTTATAAATTTTAGTGAGCTGCTTACAGATGTAGGCTGGCTGAGGCATCTGGGTACAGAAACGAGTACATTGTATTTATACAAACAGTAAGTGGGCCGACAAAACCACAATTCACGTTCAATAGGAGGTAATGGTGAGCCTAGTACAGTACTTAGGAAACACTAGAAATGCATGGTGGGAGTGACCTAGACAAAGACTTCATCCTATTTCTTAAAAAAAAAAGCCCCTTATTAAAAAAGATAAATTTCAGCATAAAGAGAGTCTACCAGTCTTAAAAATCCATGCAGGTGTGCACAGAGGAAAGCCACCACTGGCTGCTGGGGTGAGTTTGTGGAGGAATTCCAAATGGCTCTTTTGCTGAGGTTGAGGTCATGCAATGACTATAGCAATTTCCTTTTAAAGTAAAAACAGAAAAAAAAAAGCCAGAAGAAGAAGGCAAGGGTTCAAGTTCCACATGGGAGGGTTTCAACATGTGCACACAGGGCCAGATCCATGGGGAGGAGAAATCTTTCTACTCACAGTCTGTAAATCTGAACATCTGTGATTAATAAAATCACTTAAAAATGTAAGAAAAAAAAGATCACATCCTGCTAGTTGTAGACTAAGAAAGATTGAATTGGTTTTTGTTTTTTATTTTCCCCAGCTTTCTCCCCACTTTCACTTGGAAGAAAGTCTCAGAGGCTAGGCCAGTGTAATGGAACAGGGATGGATGCTGCGGAGTTTTAGTAAACTTTTAGAATTAAGTACTGCATACTCTGAGCTTGAAAATGACTCACCCAAATCTACATTTCTTTGGTTTCACAGTCTCAACAGCGCACACGTGGGGTGAAGGCTTGGGGGCTTGTGCAGCTGTGTGCAGGCAGCAGCTCTGAGGGCTAGAGGCTGACTGGCACATTCAGGGGTTCTGCACGTATTTGTTGAGGGAGCTCCTTGCAGATAACTGCAGACAGGCCATGGGGTGGGTGCTTATTACCTGTAGGTTGTAAGAACCTCTGAAGCCCATGCCTTCTTCTGCTTTAGTTTCTTGTAAACGGTAACGATGTTCCCCTCCTGGATAGGGGAGGGTTATATAAAAGGATTTGTAAATATAACCCAACTGATATATGAGGCAATATTCATATTCTTGTACATTAAAAAAAACCTGCAAACAGCAAGTAGGGTGCAGGGAAAATTGATGCAGAAAAATGGAACAAGATGGTCTGCTTCAAGGCCTGCAGTGAGAAGAAGCTGGGTCTGCAGTGGCCTCAGCCCCTACATCCTCCACATCTGCTGTTCAGGGTTCCTTCACCCATATCACATCAACCAAGCACACACATGGGACAACTGCTGACAGCCACATCATGGATGAAGAGGCAGGGCCACCACAAGATGCATGTATTCAACATTGGGAAACATTCCAATAAACATCTGTCTCGCATTTCATATTCTTGCAATATTGCCAAATGATTGTGTGCGTGTATGTGCCTATGTGCTGGGGAAGATGTCCAATTCTCACATTCCTCGGCAAGCATCGTATCATATCACTGAACAAAACCTGCAGTTCCTGGTTAATGAACATTATTCTATCTGGGTGTCCAGGGTGAGTGTGTTGAAGAACATATTGTCTAACAAACTATGCCATGATGTCTTCCTAGTCTATAGTCAGGATAAAATAACACAGAGAGAAATTTCTAATGCAAAGGACTCCTTTCCAGTCCATGTACTAAGAACTGTAGGAATGTTTATAATGGGAGGCACTACTACTATTTAAGACAGCGTGAGGCTGCACTTCTAAAGCTTGAGGCCAGCTGGGCAGGCTTTAACGTCCCGTACTGGATTTATCAAGAGTTAAACACAGAAGAGCTTTTGTTCATAAAGCTCTTCCACCATGCCAGGGTGTTGGCACTGGGCCAGAAATGCACAGTATTCAATAAGCAAAGGAAAAACTGGCTGCTAGTTCTAGCAGCAGGCTGAACTCACTGGAACATTCCACGGCGTCTCTACATTCTTCAAATGGGATTTAAAGTCTCTGTTTTTAAAATCAAGGTATCTTTTTTTTTTCTAATTAAAAAAAAAAGTCCACAGTGCTCTAGAGATTCTGTCAAGATGACATAAAAAATGAGCCAATATGTAAGCTAGTCCTCCAGATGTATCCTTCAGGGAGCACGTCTTGCCTTACACAATTACAATGGTCTGATAGCCCACAAATACTGTAGATAGTGGTCATGACACATCTGGGAAATCGGTCAAGGAACTAAGGAAGAGACACCAATCTGTTTAGTGACATGATACAGTATTGGTGGCTAAGAACAGATGTATTTTCATGGTCATTTTCCAAATGACAAATCTATCTTCTACTCTGAGTAGGTGAAACCTTTCCTTGACAGCTTCTATTTTCTATTCTAGTTTCGTTGCTCTTATACAGATTCAGTTCTATCCTGTCCACTGAGTCGTAATTTGTCTACTAGCACCGAGGCTTCATCAGGATGGCAGTGATGAACGGACGCTGTGTACCAGAAGTCTATGCCTTTCCCACATACCCAGGGTCTGGCTTCAGGCTGGGCTGTGACTGTCACGCTGATGCCATGTCCGCACAGGAAGTAATCTGTCCAAAGGCAGAAGCCGTGGGGAGGCACTGAGTCAGGAGAAGGGTTATGAATGGACATGTGGAGGAAGAACACAGAGTGCATTTTGCATACTTTATGGTGTGCTGCACAGTGGGTCCGTGATGCAAAAATGAGAACTTTGGGTCTGCATCAAATACGAAGTGAACACAGAAAAGACACAAGGGGAAAAAAAAGATAAATCTCCTCGTCTTTAAAATATAAATAAATAAATATTCAGACTGAACTAGAGGCCCCAGCACAGTATTGCCATGGCTCATGCTGTAATGAAGAACACATGTCTGCAGCCTGAGAAAACATACATAAATGACCAACAGATGCAGGGCTCCTCTGCGGCACCCTCCCGCATACTCACAGGGGAGAGCTTACAGCAGGGCCTCCACCCTCACCCCTACTCTCATGTCCCCTGAGTCCCAAAACACACAAAAAGTCATGGGCATCAATTAAAAGCAACCAAAAGGGAACTGCTGTGGCCCTTTTTCTATGAAGGCTGAAAACCGTGCATAGACAGGCACAAGCTTGCACACAGGCGTGTGAATGCATAACCACAAGAATATGCCTCTTGTTCCAGTGTTGCCAGGCCATGCCGTGTGTGGCCTCCTTGCTACCCAGCCCAAGCAGGCTGACCTGGGGTCTGTGGCCCCTAGAGAACTCTTGACTAGGACTGGTCCTCAGTTTTCTTCCTGACATACTTCAACATTATATGAACATCAGGAAACATGGCTGTTAGATTTATCCTGTACAAGGGATATTAGATGTCAGCATTTCTAGTTGGGAAGCCATTTCATTTCAAAAGTCCTTATAAATGTCACCACCAAAGTCTCAGATAAAGAGACACAAGGAAACTAAATGCAAAGAAAACAAATGGCACAATTCTCTAGTTGGCCAGTCAGATGCACAGCATCTCATTCATTGGGAATTTAAAATATACCAGAGGTGAGGCAATGCAGAGCCATCATGGAAGACAGGTTGAACTAGCATGAATGTCAGAACTCCATCCAGTCAAGGGACGCTGGAGCATGGCTCTCTGAGTATGGGGATCTGTAGCAGGTGGGTGGCTTATGGCCAGGCTGTGTGCTTCTAGGTAAAGGGAGGCTTATAGATCAGAACTCTGAAGAGGGCAACATGGTAACAAGATGACAAGATGGACTTTAAGGTACAACTAGCCCCTCCCAGGCACTTTCTCGGCTCCTGTGTACATTGCCATTAGGAGAGACAGGGAGCGGAGGTGATGCCTTCTTCCCACAGCCTCTCAAGAAATGCCCGCCCACCTTTCTTACATTTCCATGTAGCAGTGGCACAGGAGAACCAGGCATCCCTGGGCATACTGCTCACCTGATGGGCGCCCAGATGCTGCTAAACAATCACACTTGTGAACGGCAGCAGGTTGGAAAAGAAAGCTGCTCACCCCTGCTGCTGTTAACCCACCTTGAAGTTAGAGTTCACTTCTCTACACTGCACAAGCACTGCCCTGGAGGGATTTTCTAGCCCTGTTTCTGGTATCTAGAATGACTGGGCTGTTTTCAGTGCCTTTCACGTAAGTCAGGCCTGCATACGTTTGGGGGAGATGAGCAGCAGGTTCCTTCTGCAACAAACACCTAAATGTCAGAGCAGGGGCAAAAAACGTCCTTGAGGAACTGTTTTGCCAGTGGTGAATGGTAGGGTCTTGGAATCAAGGTCAAAAGCAGATTTTTTGAGAAAGCAGTACTGTATGCGCACACACACACACACACACACACACACACACACACACACACACACACAAGTTCTGGGAGGCCTGAGGGTAGACTCCCACAAAGGCTTCGTGGGTGAGAAAGAGCGAGGATGTAATCTGGTCTATTTAGCTCCAAAGTAGGAGCCCTTCTGAACGCTCTTCAGTGAATCTGCCTTTTCTGTTAGGTTGAGATCATCCCTGGTATCCAAAACTCAAACTGTTCTTTTTCATAAAATAGATTCTTAGTGTGACGTAAAGAAGAGTTACTAAAAACAAAGAACAACAACAACCACACCCAGAGGTTGGGTTACTTAGTATTTAGTTCACTGTTGAAAGAGGGATAAGGAGGCTCTATGTTATGAAGTAACAGTGACTTGATTCTTAATTTCTGTTTGTGAAGCCATATCCAGGGCACTGCAGTGTTTATTGTTGCCTGAACAGACACACGACTCATCATTTATGGGAACACAGTTAACTTGGGGGATAACAGGAAGTCACATGGTACCCACACATCATTCTGCCTTCACGGCCCCTAATGCTGTTAGGGATCATGGATACTTAACTCACAGTCAGTGGTCCCTGAAATACAACACAAAAGTGATAGGTGTGGAAATATTTAATCTTATCTGCAGAAGGCCTACATCCGGGGTACTTTCCACAAAGAACATTTATATTTGTGGTTACTGTCGTGTTCTTGTTAAAAAAATGAAGTCACTTGGTTTGTCTTGTTAAAGGGGAAATATACAATGTGGGGGGAAGGTAGACGATTTTAAAACCTAAAACCTGTCTTCATGTGAAACGGGACATACAAAGATCTCCCAATACAACATGGTTTAAAAGAACATTCTACACTTAAACCACATGGTTTAGCTGCAATGGTGATAAGACTATGCTTCGTTCACATAAATTTATTATTATTCTTCCAAAATTAAAACCAGATTCAGAATGTCAGCAGAGAGAAGTGTTTTACTGCCTCAAAAATGTCTGAATTGCGTTAGCACACACATAATGGAGCCAGCTATGAACCGTGCAAACTTACAAATGTTGTTATAGAGCCCATACCAATATGCTCATTTTTCTACAACACTAAGGGGCAGTGGGGAGGCCCTGGAATGTTCTGCAGAGAGTCTGCCAAGTATTATCTCTCTCCACATCCTCCATGGGGCGGGTTAACTATGGCTTCAGTCTCAAGGGATGGGATATTAGTTTGGAAGAGTTACAGCCATGTAGAGGGAGGAAGCAGATGACTCTCCCAAACCACAGAGCAAATATCCAGCATATTATATCCTGGGATTCCTGGTTCAGTTCAGAAACAAAGAAACAAAAGAGTCCTAAGCCATTAGGAGTTCCTTCTAAATTGTATTTTGGTAACACTAACAAAAGCAAAATGGTGCTGCAACTAAAGCTAACAGCATGTGAACAAGGACGAACCAGGAGGAAAAAGCCAGCATGCCTGTGGGCAAGCAAGCACAGTCCACTCCAAAGCACACTCACACTGCGCACACCTAACCTTACATCATCTTGTTTTCTACCTCCCTCAGAGGCCGAAATGACATGCTTCTGTTTAGTCATCATTTAATGACTTTTAAAGTACTGTTCCCCTCTTTTTTGGGGGTGGTGGTGGTCACACACTAAAACAGCAGCAGCACAAACTAAAGAATGAAAAGAAGGCTGGGGAGCCTGTCTTTGGAGGCTGCTGAAAATTCTCCCTTGTTTTGAGCCTCAAGAACAGGCAGGCAGCTTTCTAAGAATCTACTGTGGTCAATAGAGTCCTTCTGTAAGAACTCTCCCCTCTGAGTTATTCCAGGCACTTACTGGTAACTGGTGAGAAGGAAAAAGAGGAGAGGTGCCTGGAGTTATTCCAGGAAGAAACAAAGCAGACTTGTAGACAAAGGAATGAAAAGAACTACCGCCTCTGCTAGGAACACCAATTAAAGCAGGATCCTGTCCTTGGCTTTAATCAGAGCCCTGCCATAATGCAGCACTGCCACCTCCAGGGAGCAATCACACAGCCTCTGCGTGGGGCTGGGGTGGAAATGGCAAGGGCAGACACTGTTCTGCGTTTTTAGCTGAAGAGACACAAAGGGAAAACAAGTAATTTTCAGTTCCTATGTTGCCAGACGCACAGCACACTCCTGTTTGCCAGGACAGAGTCTGAGACTCAGCGTCAGAGCCCCTGGGCCCCATTGGCTTAAGGAGACAGAAGAGGAAGGCAAACTGCCTTCCACCTCATGCCTTGTGCATCTCAAGCTTGATTCCTCAGCCTTCCTTTTCTAGCTAACAGTTATGAGTTCATCTTCACTACAGGATCAGAGTTAACTGTAGGGTGCAACCCAGAAGTATTTTCAGTTGTGCTTCTGAGAAAAGAAGGAAGGTCAAGTTCTGGAAGAACCAAGAAGAGAGTCACCATCCACACACAGAAAGACTAGAAGAGGGTGCATCCAAACATTGTCAGTGGTTGCCTGTGAAGACCCTTCTCTGAGGTTCCCACGCCTGGGAGTTTTCCGGTTGTTACAGTTAGGCAGTCCGGTCCAGTCCCCATATTTGCATGGTCCTAGGAGAGAACTGCAAAACCTTAACTGGAGCATCTGGACTGTGGCTGCCCAGCCCCTGCCCTGCCCCACCCCACCGGCAGGAAGAGGAAATGGAGGCTCCCTGGACACATTCCAAGGCCCACCACTCCAAGCTCCCTATGTTTATGGACTTGCTCACTCACCCCAGAGGCCAACTTCCAGCACCTGGAGGAAATTCTTCAGAATGAGGAGCCATAAATCTGTATTCTCCCTGAAGCCTCGCTGCTGCGATATACTTAGAAAGATGCACAAACAGAGATTGCAGCTCACCAGCAAGAATCCTGCCCCTTCTAGAAAAGTCAGTTTGTTGTGGCTAGGGCTCCATGCAAGAAGGAGAGTTCCATGGTTGTTTACTAGTATCTACTTCAGGGAATTTCAGTGTCTCAAAATTCTACACTCACTGTAAAATCAGCTGTAACAGGAAAGGAAAATTCACAGCATTTTTCCTGGATATATTATCAATCTAATATGTAAGGCGAAATTATTTTACATTTTAAGTGAAATGTGTTTCACTTAAAAAAAAACAGTAAACCAATTTCACGGAGGATTCTGAAGAGTACAGTAGGCAACAGTGCAGTGGGTGTGTGGGGGTGGGGGAGGGGAGGGAGGTGTGATGACGCAACTGCAGACTCTCACTCACAAGGGCTTATCCAAGGTCACTACTGAGTAGGGACAATACCATTTCTGCTCTCTATAGTACAGTGCCATTCTGTTCCCTGGTGGCCCGATGCAATCACATACACTACACTGTAAACTTGGGGTGAGTTGGTGGTGCTTAAGGCGGGGAAAAGATCAGAGATAGAAGTTAGACTGCTCAGGGGTTATGTGAAGCCGCCCATCTTCACAGCCAGAAGAGCCCTGAGAAGGCACACAGGATGGTCACACGGAAGTGCCTGTCCCATGCGCTCCCGGCCTTTAGAACTGGTTTAGAGAGACTTGGAATCAAATTCGGAATTCCAGAACACACGGAGCTTTGTAAGTGGATCTACTCAGTGTTATGAGGGGCTCTTCCAGAGTCTAATGTGGGAGATGAGCGTACTGCTGGACTGGATCCTGAAAGGGTGTAGTCGGAATGAGCCGACTCAACAGCTCCATCATCTTATTTATACATCTTGGTGCTCTCACAAGAATTACCTAAAAGACAATGGACAAGTTTTTTTATTTGTTTAAGACAGTACACTGCAAAACGGCAGCACAAAGGAGCGGAAGTGGGGGACTAAGTCCCACCCTTAGTCAAGAAGCGATTCACAATTGACAGCTGACTGGGAAAATCAGCTTTCTTCAATGCAGTGATACTGGGCATATCAATCATACATACATGGGTTTTTGCTTTATTTTTGAGAGAAAGAATAAAGTTGAGTGGATAACGAGGTCAGGGAGGAGCTGGAGGAGGAGAGGAAAAAGATCAAAATATACTGTATGAAATTCTCAAAGAAAAAAAAAAGAAAAAAAATTATAAAAGCTATCGTGGCCCAGGTTGGCATGGAAGTCAAGACTCTTGGGACTCAACCCCACTCTAATTCTCTTTATTTCCTTCCTTAACAATTGTTTACATTCTCCTGGCTATGGCTACGTGAGGAACCACACCGCAATAAGAGCAAGATTCTGTGTAGAAGTGCCAAGCAGAACAGGGTCCCTTGCAGCAAGATGTCACCCCACTCACTGAACTGGAAGAAGGTACAGGCCTTTTCTCCAAAGCTCAATGTCCAGATAATTTGTATATGGACAAAACGGTTATCAACCGCTCTGGATATCTTGACGGGCATAAAAATCTGCTTTGGAATTTATTGCCTGGCTAGGAGTCCAAATCTTTTTTTCTGTTCAACTCTGATGTATACATGGCCCCCTGTAATCAGCGTAGAAGGAAGAACCAATGAATATTAAATTATTACTCTGTTACAATGTTGAGGAAGGTGCCTTGGAATTAGTGTAAAATTTTGGAAATGATGAACAGCCACTTTTCCGTGAGTAACTTGGGAGGGGCAAACTGGACTTGCATTTCCTTCTACTCATCCTTTAGTGTGAAATAGTATTTTCTTTTCTTTTTGTACATCTTTTTAAATCTAGGTCAACTTAAAAAAATATGTGGTACCAACTTTAAGAATAATCTTAAGATTTCTTAATTTAATAATTATCAGAACAAAAATATATGTAGGAAATATAATAGCACAATCATCTTCCATCATGGAAAAAAAAGTCTAATAATATCCTGTAGTATGACTTCTTAAAGGACTAAATATTCCTAGGACTCAAAGGCCCCTTGATAGGGAAAAGACATTGTCTCAAGACCCAACACTCCTTTGCTCATGTGCTGGCTGAAAAGCCTGGGGTGTCCCCTGTCACCCAGGAGGGATGCTCTGCCAGCAATCCTGCTTTTCAGTTAAAGATGACAAGATTCATGGTCATGATGTAAGGTGCACAAGGGCCAGAGCTCCCTAGTGGTCCAGACTTTCATCAGACTTTGACATTACCAGTTGTTTTTTTCTGCATCAGTTTGTTTTTAATCAAGTGAGCTCATGCCTCATCTCCTTTACCTTCCTACTACAGGAAGGCCTACTGCCAAGTATCCCTAATGGGCAGATCCAGGTCACAAACCTTCACGTAGTGAGGGCATCACTTCTGAAGAAAGACTACTCTGGAACAATGTAATTAACACAATCACAATTAAAAAAAAAAAAACCCACCACCACCTGCCAGTGATTTAAAGCATTGTAAATGATTGATCTGTGAATGAAAACTATGAAGGAGGTCATAGAAAACCATGTTTACAGCACAAAACTGAATGCACATGGAGTCAATACTTACCTTCTTAAGGGCCCATAAATCAAAAAACAGCACTTGCTGTTTTCCCCTGACCCCCAAGGTCACCCAGAAGTATGCAGAGCCGCCCCCTCCCCATTCCATACCCCCTTTACCTATGATTTACCTCCTTCACTGAGGGACCCTCCACCCCAATTGATCTTCTTCAGTCAAGCTTACAGTGAATGTAAAGGGCCCAGAGAGTGTCAACAGCTCCCTCTGGATCCACATCTTTCTGCCTACATTAAAGTGTGTATGTTGACAAGGGCTAGAAGTGAGTACTGGCAGATACTGAAAGAGAAGAAGGCCAGGATTGGAATTCTAGCAGAAACTACCCCTGGTAGGTAGGAAAAACTTCTGAGAAATAATTTTGTTGTATTCAGTGTTGCCAGATGCCAGAGGTTATGAACAGAAAGCCAGCCAGCCAGCCCAGGAGTGTAGAAAGGAAGACTGTTCTAGGCACTGGCAGATCCAATTCCTCCTCACTTGGACTTTCTCTATCATTTTCCTCAAACTGGAGCTTATATCAAGAGACTTTGGTAGGGATCATATTTCCTTTATTTTCTCTACCTTATGGACAAAGCCAGACTCTAGCATACATCCCTTAATACAGACTGGAGGCTGGAGAATCCATCTCCCCTACCCAACTTTATCTTACATGCAGCAGTTCTTAAGAGAATCACAGAATCTAAACACCAGTGCTACGATACTATTATTTTTCAGCTATTCTGAAAAACCCCAGACTCATTAAAGCTGAAACAGACACAAAACCAGCTTAAGTCACAAGAAGGCAAACTGTAGCACAGATCACATTAGCCTGTTTATATGCAATTTCAGAGGAAAAAAACAGCAATGCGCAGGTTCTAGAAATGCCCCAGAGCATCTAATGTCTGAGAACAGCATTGCTCCTGGTCTACAGCCACATTTCTGGGTCTCCCACAAGCCATTTCCAACCAGTCTAGCCCTTTCACAAGGCAGCAGGCACAGAACATGGTTCCGCATCAGACAGGAAACATTTCTGTTTCAAAACACATGTGAACCACTTAAGCAGCCAAGAAGCAGGGAGAGAAAGGAGTGCAGAATAAGCATCCAGAAAGCTGTGTACCTAGGTCAAGGATCCAGTACTTGCAGGTGCCTGGCTGTCTGCCGCTGCAGTAGGCTGAGCCGACAGACGAAAGCGAGTCCAGCGTGTCAGCAGGCTTAACTCCGTTTGGCATGGTGAGCAGGGATCCACTGGTCCAGAACCCCGACCCTACCTCTCCTCAAGCGACAGCTGGAGCTACTCACTCAGCAACAAAGACAGAGGCTGTGCAGCCCTAACAGCCACAGCCCATGGCCTGGAGTGTGTAGCTCTCCACTGTTCCTCTGCTGGCTTCTGAGCACTGCCTAGCAGTTGGGGCTCACATGTGAGAATAGCCAAGCAGACTACACTCTACCACACTGACTCTAATTGGAGCTCAAGGAAATTCTTAAGGCACCCTGGGAACCAGATGTCTCTTCTCCTGCACTATCCAGCACTGGAGTTCCTCACTCGGTGAAATGTAAAGAGACAGATGTCCTCCCAGCCCTGGGATTTCTGGACAGCTTCACTGACGTGGGCTTTGTGTATATCTGGAGGGAGGTCCTCCCAGAGACCTGCATCAAACAGGGCCTCCCGATGAGACTTGATAAAAGAGATGTAGCGTGGTCTGGGAGCCAACTGGTTACATCACTGGGCTGCAATGCTACACTCCACTTATTGAAAACAGCTTCATTCCTCCTTCCAGCAAGCAGCCAGACAGGAGAAAATAAATATCCTTATATGTGATGTGTAAGGGCATGTTTAGTAAAGCACATATTAGGCTCCCATTGCTGTCTTCTTAGGAAACTGGGTATTTTCCCTAGTCTATACAGCTGCCATTGACCATTTCCAGGAGTCCTCACGCTGGTGTCTCCCACACACAATGGTTTGAAGGGGGAATATGACCTTTTACGTGATTACGTTGGACCCTTGCTGCTGATAGCAAGTATGTGCCCTCCAGAAATGAGGGCCCACTCTTGGTTTGGAATCACCCCAAATAGTTTCTATGTTCACATCTGGTATGTATGAACTTTTGTTAATTGTCTTACTATGACTTCCCTGCATTTGTTGTAAAATAAGCTGAAAAATTTCTCCAAGAAAGAAAACATGGAAACAGCATAGACTTCTGTAAAAACTTATATGACACATCCATAGTGTGCAAAGAAGACGGTTTCAGGGGCCAATGTCTAAACATAAGCTGCCACAAAATTTGGCCTTTTGCACATTTTTCACATATTAATTTTATGGCTAGGGTTTGGCATTTATAGACTCAAAATGAGCCTCATAGTCTTAAAGAGAGAAAGCAAGATATGAGGGCTGCTTTCTCAGTAATGGTGCTGTGTGTGATGGATCCAGATGGCCTGCTTACAGAACCAAGGGGAGAGGCATAACCCATACACAGCACATTTTATACAAGGGAAGGAAACTTTATTACCAAATAAATAACCCTGTTTGTTGGCAAAATAAGCACTAAAAATTACAATCTACAGGAATCAAGTTAATTGACATTCTAAGGTTTCATTTGCCACCTTTATTACATGGCTCTCTTTTTCCCTGTCTAAAAATACCAACTGCCAAAGCCAGGCTAATAATCAAAACTAGAGAAAGAACTGCCAGGAGGATGAATTACCTCATATGCAATGTAAGTTCTCTATGAAGGAGGAAGGGGCTGACGCTTAAAAGTGAGTGTAAGTCATCTTGGCTGTAGAGGTTTGGGAAATTTTCTCATCAACTTACCTCTCCAAATCTCTAGCTCGTATATGCCAGGAAGCTGCAGTACAGCAGGAGAAAGGGGTACCAGGAGCAGGGAGCATTCTCAGCCCATCTTCCTGGTGTTCCTGGAAGCTTGGAGCTCGAGGGCTCCATCTGTAACCGGTCTGTTCACACAGTCAGCAAACAGAAGGCACGGAAGAACTAAGAAAGGCTTAAGTTCTAATCGCCTAGAAACAGTCAGAACACCTAGAAACAAGACTTGAACTCCAGGGTCATGGAGGGAGGACCATGACTCTGTTGTGAGCACTGGAATACATTCAGGTTAGGACCCAGGGCTTGTTATCAGGGAGAGAGGGAGAGATGGAGAGAGTAGGAAGGAGAGAGGGAGGGAAAGGAGCGGGGGCGGGGAGAGACTTGAGAGACAGCAGTGTCAGGGGTGGCACTGTGGGGTGAAAATAAAGGAAAATGGAGGCCACTGAGATCTGAGAACAGGCAGAGGAGCTGTAGCCCTGGGTCCATTCTCCTCGTGTGTATTCAAGAACCTATCTGCAGTGAGACATTATCCAGCCATGGAGTAAGGACAATGGGCTGGACTTTGGATGACTTGGGACTAGCACAGGGCTGGGTGAGGAGATCAACTGAGAAAAGATGGAGATGGGGTCTGCAAGGAACAGAAGCAGACCAAGTGAGTCAGGTTAGACAAACATTCTGGGCACTGGGCAGAGAAACAGGGATGTGAGCTGAAATAACAAGGGAAGTTTTTTTTTTTTTTTTGGTTTTTTGAGACAGGGTTTCTCTGTTTAACAGCTCTGGCTGTCCTGGACTCGCTTTGTAGACCAGGCTGGCCTCGAACTCACAAAGATCCGCCTGCCTCTGCCTCCCAAGTGCTGGGATTAAAGGCGTGCGCCACCACCGCCCGGCTCAACAAGGGAAGTTTTAAAGAAAGAAAATGTTTTGGGGGTATTTTTCATGTTTTTGACATTTTAACTTTATGGCTAGTTATATGAGTTAATATGCCACAAAGAAAAATACAAGATCACTGTCTAAGGTAGTATCATAAAGACATAATGTTTGTGCATAAGGACCAAATGCAAGGGATACTGGGAAGATACAAATGATGGATAGAAGTCCAAATGGTCCCCGACTTAGAACATTATGTATATCAGGATTTGGGGACCAAATTTACAATGGTGTGAAAGCATAAAGTCTTGTGCTTTAGAGCAGTCAGTGAGTTACATAGGATGTAAGACAGCCACTATGTTACATGATTAAGCTAACTGCAGCTAATAGAAGCATCTGGGTGTATTTAAGGAAGGCTGTGGTAAATGAGATGTTCAAGAAGCAAAGTATATTAAATGTACTTTCAACTTTCAATGGGTTTAGTGGACATGATATTCATACATTTACTGGTTATTGGGTTATAAATGCCATAATTTGAGTAGCATGTTTAAGGAAGCTGAGTTCCAACTCTTGGAATCATGGTTACATTTCACACATACCCCAAATAAATAATTATAATCTACAAGGACTGGAGAACTTAGAGGTTGACCAGTGTCCCTCCAAATTTACAGAATGGAGTCTTAGCCTCCAGTACCTCGAATAGGAGTGTTTTTAGACAAAGTTCAAAAAGGCAGTTAAGATGGAGTTCTCAGAATCTGTGCATGGTGGCCCATGCCTGTAATCATGTTCTTGGGAAGCTGAGAAAGAAAGATTACCATTAATTCAAGGCTAGCTTGGACTACAGAGTGGGTTTCAGGATATCCTGGACTACTATAGGGTAAGACCATAGCTTAACAAACAAACAGACAAGAACAGAAGAAGGAGTTATCAGGTTGAACTCTATTCCAATGGCTGGCATCTTTATAGAGAGGAGATTAGGACAGAGAGACAGAGTCAGGCTGTAACCACAGGTGACAGCCAGTGACAGGCCTAGGAAGAAGCCAACCCTGTCAACCCTAAGTTTGAGCCTCCAGAAATACACTGTCTGTGATAAAATACATTTCTGTAACTTAAACCAGCTGTTCTGTGGTATTTCGTCAGGTAGTCCTAACAGACTAATGGTGAGGTGAGGTGTGTGCGTCCATGTGCCCAGAGTGGAGTGCAGACAACAAGAATCAGCACACAGAAGCAGAAAAGGAAGGACAGACCCTGTAGACACATCCTGACTGCACACTGTAAACCAACACTGAGGCAGCAGAGGTAGGAGGCCTATTTCCCACAGGAAGCTGAATTAGTGATTCTAAAATGACCAGTGAGGTGAAGGGTGAGTATTCTAGCTATGAAAATATTCCACCAGGAGACAACACAAGCTTAGCTATGGTTGAACAAATGTGGATAATGGTACCCAGGCATTTCACTGTCAAAGGGAGAAGTTACAAATAGGAAAATGAGGAAGGCTAGGCAGCCTTACCAGACACACACAGATTGGGAAAGGAGAGGAAAGGAAGCAATCAAGGGAGAAAATTAGCCTCCCCTTCACCTCTGCTGGGAGGGCCTCAGATAATGGCTCCACCTTGCAGATCTAGTGTCTAAGCCTTCTGCAGTAGGAGGGACAAGGATCATTATGCAAATGGGTCATTTCAAGATGGTGGCCTCACAAACATATACTGCTTGCCATCCCAGCAGGTGGGGGCATGTGCAGGACATAACAGGAACCTGGGAACAGCTCCCAGGAGGGGTTCCCAATGGCCCCTGCTGGGATTCTGTTGGGAAAGTCATGACCAAGTGAAAGATATCAGGAAACTGAAAACTAATAAATAAACAAGTGTGATAAGGGATCACTTTTCCTTACAGAAAAAATTTACTTGATAAATTTAGGAGGGGTGAGAAAAAAGACAATGCTACCAGGCTAGTAGTACATGAATAATGGCTAGAGGCAGAACTATTGATGGGTGCCAAAAACAGCAGAAAAACAAGACGAGAAAGAATATTTGCATAGTTTATAAAAACATATCATTGTGTGGTATTGATCAACGACCATCTGAAAGCCAGTAACTAGGGTGGGGAGGTACTATAGCCCTGACTTTAAGCAGCCGAGGCCCAGCTCACAGCAAGGCACAGCCGGTCTCTCCTGTGGACATGTACTGCTCCTAACAAAATGGCCCAGATACTTTAACTCTCAAAAAACATCACGTAAATTCAAAGTGGGTCATCCTACATCATGAAGAGCTAGCAAGCCTCAGCTGTCACTTTTGAGTTAGGGTGTGTGTCATGTTATGTTTTGTGTTGTGCACCCAGATGAAAGAACTGTACTTCTTCAGCTTTCCTAAAAGTCCCACATTATTTCAAGTAAGAGTTAAAAGCAAGTCTATTATGTTGTTGCAAATAGCTAAAGAAACAGAAACATGAAAAAGTTATCAAAAAAGGCAGGCGAGGTCAGTTTATTTTCAAGGGTCCTTGAACCTACTTATTAGTGCACAGGGCCCTGGGACCAAGGGTTCTGGGCCTCTAGAATGACACATTTCATCTTCTTGTGTCATCTCTGTGGCCACCATTCTTTCCCTGTGTTTCCGCTCTGTACAGTATGCCCACAGTGCTGGTCTCAAGCACAGCTGTGGCTCCCGATGCCCTCTCTCAGGTTCCATGCACAAAGATATTCCTGTCCTGAGGAGCCTGCCCCCCTTTCTTTACCCCAAGATAATACCTCCTGCCCTGGGGCGGGGGGGGGGGCTGGAATGACAGAACCCCTGCATCTTAGGGCCCCATTCACATGTGAGTTCCCACTGCTTTCTAAGCAGTAGTCAGTCTACAAAAGCACCTTTATGGGGCATTCAAACCCTGCAATAGAGAGCCAAAAAAACTAGATAGGCTCCTTTCATTGCTTTCTTTACTATCTTTTCAGAAAAGATGTGAGTTTTCCTTTCTTCAACGGAACATTCAGACTCTCCTTTTTATGTTAAGTCACTCTGTGACATTCTCTGATGCCTTAGCATGGTGTGTTATTTACAGAACTGCAAGATGACAGCCTCTAAAATCAAAAACATAAAACAGTGACACGCCCCCCCCTCCCAAATGTCACAACGTAGCTAGTCCGGAACAACCAACTGGTGCTTCTAACACTTTAGTGTTGTCACGTTTCAGAGTGCGAGGTATACATCGCAGATTACAGGGACAGGACCTGAAGTTGAATCCCCTAGCTCTTTCAAAGAAGAGGACTGGAGATCACCAAGTGTGGTTTCAGAACAGGGCAGGCCCTGTAATTTCCCCAAGAAGGCTGCAAATGCATAAGGAAAGCATAGTTTCCACTCAAGATGCAATCTTCTAGTCATATGAGTGGCTGTGGGCAGATTCTGGGACTAAATAGGATAGGAAGGAAAGAAGAGAAACATTTCTTGTAAGTAAAAAGTCTTTAGGTACTGCCAGGCTTTTAGAATGGTTATGTCATAATTCAAATAACTGATCCTTTTGGGGAGGCTGTGGAAGAGCCCCACCTTTCAGCAGCAAAATCACAGGGGGTAGGGTAAGTCTTGGGTACAGTGGACCTGACACACCCACCAGCTTTTGGAATCAGCTTTGGGCTCTTTGCTTCTGAAGGCTTCAGCTTTGGATTAAAGGCTCATTGTGGTGGTCCATCAAGGAGATGTTTCCTGCTCCTAAAAACCCATTTTATATCAAGGGTTAAGCTTGTCTATGCTAGTTAACTACTCTGTGCTTACCTCCCCCAACCATGCACAAATGCACACCCACTCACACCCCCACCACGCCTCCCCCCACGTGCATGCTCAAACACACAAACACAAAACACACCCCACACACATGCACACATCTGAACACATGCTTATGCATACATACATGCACACACACCAGTCACAGAGAGGTTATTCTTGAAGGTGAAATGTAAAGAAATCTGTGCATTGCTGGGATTTTAAATCCTCAGTTTGTTTGCTCTGTTTTTACTATTAATTTTTTAAGCCCCCAACACTCCACTTGTCATGGGCTGAAATGTGTCTCTTCCCAAATTCTTATGCTCAAGTTATAAGTACCATATCTCAGAATAAGGCCTAGTTTCCAAGATTATCAAATCAAGGCTTGTATGCAGGACAGCCTACGTCTAGTTTGATAGCATTCTACCAAGAACATTTAGACAGGACATGGAAGGGCTGTGCACAAGGCAGCCTACGTCAAGGCCTGAGGTATCAGGGGATCAGCCAACTAACTCCTTATCTTAGGCTCTGGCCTTGAGGGCTGACTCTCTAGGGAACAAACATCTGTCAGATTCACAGGCCTGGGCTTCTGTGATGGCAGCTTGGTGGATGAACACACTCTCCTATCCTGACAAGTGTGTGCTCCCTAACAGACACATTCTGCTACTTCTGGAGCGCTCTGCAGTTACTAAGCAAAAGTGGTGGAGTCACACATGTCTGCCTAGACACATGTCCACCTAGTCTCAGGCAGCTTTTCATACAGTTCCAGTGAAATCCACGTATTTTCTAGAGAGAATAAAAAACCTTTAAAAAAGATATTAAACATTTCAGAAATAAAACACAACAAAGCATGTACACTCTATTTCTATTTGCTACATGGATAAGCCTCTTTTTTTTCCCCTTTTAACTTATACCCCTGGTGTTTTTTCAGCAAATATAAGTGAACTTGTGTCTACCCTCCTCATCCAGGACTTCTCTATAGCTTGACACCATGTCTATGTAATACAGAAACTTATTTCTGTCTTTTTCATGAGTGTGCAATGCTCCAAGTACACATGAGCCCAATTCATCAAGAACTGGAGTTCCCAGGGACCTTTCAGGCACAGGAAACTCAGCATGTGGATCACTGCATCCATGGAGACACATGTTTATAGAAGTACAGAAAGAGAGTTGATGAGCTAAAGGGAAAAATATCAAGTTTTGGAGACAAACACATGAATGAGCCATAACTTAATCAAGTAACAATCTCAATAAAATTTGCCATGCAGTGATGCTTGCTGAAATATAATTTTTTTTTCATTTTTAAAAATTTTATTCATGTACCTACAAATTGAATAAATTCATTTTTGACAGATGAATAATATTCCATATTGTACATGTACAACATTTTTATTTTCCACTCACCAGTTTAAGGACATTTATATTATATTTTTTTCCTAGTTATTGTGAATAGATCAACAATGAACACAACTGAGAAATCTTTGTAGAACAATGTTGAGTGTTTGCATATAAAACAAGAGTGGTATGATTCAACACACCAAAATCAAAAATTCTTACCATTTGCTTGAGTATCAGCAGCATATTTTAGTTTCTTTCCCTATTGCTCTGATAAAATCGTCTGACAAAATCAACTTTTATGTATTTAGAGGGAAAAGTGTTATTTGGTTCCCAGTTTCAGGTTCGCTGTCTTTCATGACAAGGAAGTCACAGCAATGGGAGCTTGAGAAAATTCATGACATCGAACCCACAGTCAAAAGCAGAGAGCAATATTCAGCTTGCTGTCTCCATTTTATATAGTTCCTGATGTCTGGGCCAGAAAATGGTTCTCAACAAAATTAAGATGGTTTTCCTGTAACAAGTAACACCATCAAGTTATTCCTTCACTGAAATATAATTTTTATTACCAAGATTCATAGGATTTGATGTGTACTAAGCACCTCAAATTCTCTAATTCCATTTTACCCATCTGGTGGGGAGAAATCACTTTTAAAAATCATTCCTTTGGATTGAATCATGAATCTATCCCTGTCTTTGTCTATCAGGTGTGAACTTTTTTTTTTTTTTTTTGGTTTTTCGAGACAGGGTTTCTCTGTGTAACAGCCCTGGCTGTCCTGGACTCGCTTTGTAGACCAGGCTGGCCTCGAACTCATAGAGATCCGCCTGCCTCTGCCTCCCGAGTGCTGGGACTAAAGGCGTGCGCCACCACCGCCCGGCTAAGGTGTGAACTTTTGATAAAGATTTTCCTGTAGGGAAGGCATAAGTATGGAAATATTTATCTTAATCTCTCTAAAATGTTCACATCTTTATTGTACGTTTAATGGAAGAGTCTCCCATACAGACTAAATGGAAGCAGTTTACAGAGTGGAGATGTCTTGCCTGCTCTCAGTGCACATAGAAAATCAGCTCCTAGGATCTCTTCCTCCAAACTGTATGAAGTTGTAAATCTTCATCAGTTATGAACTTATGATGACTTTTGAAACTTATTAATCAAATCACTTTGTCACACCAAGAAACTTGTTAGATCGCTCTTCTGTGACCTCAACAGCCTCCTGTCTTCTTTGGAGCCTCTTAGCTTTCTGTAGGATTCAGTTTCCATCTATCTATCTATCTATCTATCTATCTATCTATCTATCTATCTATCTATCTATCTATCTGTGTTTGTTTGTTCTTTTTTTTTTTTTTTTTGAGCAGGGTTTCTCTACATATCCATGGCTGTCATGGACTCATTTTGTAGATCAGGCTGGCCCTGAACTCACAGAGATCCACCTGCCTCTGCCTCCCAAGTTCTGGGATTAAAGGTATGCAACACTATGCCCAGCTATTACAGACAGCTGTGAACTGCCATGTAGGTGATGGGATTTGAACCCAGGTCCTTTTGGAAGAGCAACCAGTGCTCTTAACCTCTGAGCTATCTCTCCAGCCCTGAGGATTCAGTTTCTTATGCCTAACATTTCACAATGAATTTTGAAAATACAATATAAAGCACCCTCCCATATACACTTTCCATTTTTACTGATGGAATTCGGAGGGAACATAAGTATGGAAGGGTGGGTTCAAAGCAAGAGTTCTGCCCTCTGCTTCTCTTGTGTTCCGTGTAGAGCCCAGTGGAACTGTAAGGGAGTCTACAGAGGTCTTTTTCTGGCATAGCCATCACACAGTGGGCTGATACGTCATGCTGTGTGCTGAGTGGCCTCACAGTGGGCTGATCAACAGATTCTGGGATACTCTAGGAAGTACCGTCATTCCACACTGCTGACTACTCAAAGTCATGATTTTCCCCAAAACTTTCAAACTAAGCATGGAACAAGGACAGAGCAGGTATGGGAAGATGGTTTCTCGCTCACTGTTTATGCCTTGGCAATGTCTATAATTTTGTGATGACCTAATATGGATTCTGCCGATGCCTGCTCATGGACTGTTCCTGTTTTGAGAAGTACTTTCATGTAAAGCTGGAATGGGAACATGCTCCCAATATGAGGCACTCTAGAATAACAGCCTCTGTGTGGCTCCATAATTATATGCTCGGCAGAAAGCACTTCTTAATCACGGGTCTGGGATTGATTACTCAGTCTTGGATATGCAGTGCTCAGGAGAGGGACAATGTTTTTAATTCTTGGTGTGACTCCATGTTCTTCAGTTTTTCTTCCCACAGGGATTTACATTAGCAGCTGTTCAAACAGAATAAAACAGCTCTTTCCGAGTGAATTAAAAGCTGCACACAGATCTTCCATTATGTATATTTTTAAGGCTATGTGGGCAGGTATGGGTTTGACAAGCATTAGTGAACCTGGGGTGTTCTCTGGGGGCAGTGACCATGTGGTATGATGCAAATACATAAACACACTGGAATCACTTGTTAATGTCACTAAAGACTTTGATACCATACACTTTTTGAAACTGTTTTAGGTCATTTAAAAGCCACAAGTTATTTCAGTCTCATCTGAAATAGGAAGTTCACCTGCTAGGCAAGAGAATGGAAGCAAATCATAAGAAATGCTGGTGGGGAAATGGTTGAGGGTCAGGCTTGGGGATGTTGATGGACATCCTTGTTTGAGGGGCTGCTCCTAGGATGAAGAAGTTTGCAGTTGGGTCTGTGCCCTAAGTCACCCTTATGTCAGAGAAGACTCTGAAATGGATCTGTATTGAGTGTCCATGGTGCAGCCTGGCCATGAGCTACTGAGGTCCTTGGTGCTCGAATCTACATCTTGAACCTACTATCCAAGAAGCAGAGGATGGAGTAAAGAGCTCTGTGAATGGGGGTCTTTCTCTGCCATCTATACTGTGACCAGCAGGGCTGAGGCTTGTCCTGAGGACTGAGGATGTGGTTTGGATGGGGTTCAGTAGTCTCTGCACCATTTGTTCTCCAAGGGAAAAAAAAAAAACGCTTTGGCACACCCTCTGTTTTGGGGTCAGTTGGGAGTGTACACGGCCCAGGTGTGGCTTCCTAAGTGTAAACATACCTGGTGACATTATGAAGTTCCCATCTCCCATCTCGTAGACCTCAGGAAAGGTCCTGTCCCTTGGTCTCATCTGTACAACATGGAGGGCAGGGGTGACATATGGGAGTGAAGGGGAGACCTGACCTCATCTTAAACCCACAGGGTAGGGAAGAGAACACAGGCCATTCGGCACAGCCATGACCTCACCTGTCCAGACAATAAGGAGAAGGTGGACAGGGGTGAGCTGAGGGAAGTAGCCATGGAGGGAGGGTAAGGCCTCAGACACACCATAATTGCATCCCAATGGAAACACGCCCGTACTTCAAATCAACATAGTGGTTATGCAGGTGGCATGATCAGGATCAGCTGTGGAGCTCACAGGCCCGGGCCATCCAGCCATCCATCTCAAGAAAGCACACGTCATTTCAGGAGTAGCCCTTGTCACAATAGCATTTATTTCTTTGAATTTCCAGTGATGGCCCTAGTAAATAAATCTATGAAGTGTATAATGTTAAAATTAAAAAGAAAGAACAGAACTTGACAGTGGGGTTACAAGTTGTTTTTCTCATTACCACCCTGTACTCTGGCTGTCCTAGGGAATATTTAACACTCCCCTTGTGACCCAAATGGCTACCTTTCAGTGCTGGATGCACAGCAAGTCTCTCTGCTCATCTTTCTCACCCCACTGTTTATTTGTAGTCCTGTCTGCTAAAATGTTTATAGGCTTAGCTTGTCACACACAGTCATCATTCACTAAAGTCTGTTTAAAGGTCTTCCAGTGAAGTCCCTCTAACAAGTTTTCTGTCTTCAGTCACCATCAGAGCTCTGAAAACGGGGGTGGTGAAACTCTTGTGAACTAGAGTCTCCCTTCCACAAAATTACTGGGGAGACGACTTTCTTCCTTAGGTCTTTTCAAAAGAGTTTTTGATTGGTGAGATGAGACAGGCACTGATTTTGGGGGGTGGGTAGGGAGTACCACAGGGACACTCTCTCTCTCTCTCTCTCTCTCTCTCTCTCTCTCTCTCTCTCTCTGTGTGTGTGTGTGTGTGTGTGTGTACATTCATGTTGCAAATATAAAGGTTTGCACGACATGTTAGAGGACTGGAAAAATGGGATTCTATTTTATAGTCAACAGAAAGCTACTGAAATTTCAACAAGAGCTGTGCGATGGGATTTGTATACAAGGTAAAAGGGGGGTGGGGTAGGCAAGCAGCAGCTAGGCTGGAGTATCAGGTGGCAAAAGGTAATGGCAGAGATAGGGAAAGAGAATGTCTTTGAAATGTATTGTTCACACAGTACCAATGAAACAAATATGACATTCTCAAAAAGTTGAAGATGGAATTAATGTCTCTATGTTCATTCCTGCAGCTGGAAGAAAGTATCTTAAAATGGGGTATTTAAAGACAGTACAAGTCCATGGTCAAGGTGCTAGCAGACTCAGTGTTTGGTAAGGGTCTATTCCTCAGAGATGACTGTGTTCTCATTTGGTAGAAGGGCAAAGGGCTACTAGGGCTCTTCATAAGGGCACTGATTCTGTTCACAAGTGCTCTGCCCTGGTGATGAATCCATCAGGACCAACACAATGGGGATTAGATTTCAACACATGCCTTGTGGGAAGACAAGTATAAGTATATTATCAGCACCGTGCGGTCCGGGTTCAGTGGTTCCACTGTGGGTGTGGGCTGCCCACCCACAATCCCCACAGTGGGGACTCAAGAAGGTATCCGGATGCACTTGTGTACAGAAAGTGTTCATCAAAGTGAAGTATACATGTAGAGTGGAGGGACATTCAGAACATGATGGAAAAGGATAAACCTGAGGACATGATACCAAGTAGAGTAAGCCAGTCCCTGGGAAGAAGGGCAGCTATGGTTGGGGTACTTGGGTACATGAACCAGGTTTATAAGATGAGGGGGAGTTATGGACACATGTTGGCAGAAGCGGAGGATTGTACAGAACGACAGGGTAATGTCAGCATCACACATCGTTCACTGCAGACCGTGCAGGACAAGATGGAGACAGTTGCCGGTATGTGGCCATGTGACTGTTGCAAATGGAGGGGGAGTGGGACAGTGAACTTGGGTTGTTTAGATTTGAAAAAGCTGCTAGGGCAAACAGCAAAGAAGTGAAATTATCGGGTGAAGAGAGGGTGGGTGCACAAGAAGACCTCAGCTGAGACTTGGAGAGAGGAGAGGATGTGGTCCAGGTCCAGCCCAGAGGAAAAACTACATCTCAGGCAACTTCAAATACAAGGAGACTTCCTCACTTTTAATCTGGATTAATGAAAAGGTTACCTTTAGGTGAGGATTCTGTGCTTTCTTGCCAGTGTGGACCTCCACAGGTTCTGAGGTTAAGTCAAAAGTCACAGACAGTACTTTTTGGTTTACGATTTGCCAGTAGTTTCCGGCCTCAGTCACCAGACAAGAAGTTTTGTTTCTCTTGTTTGTATTCCTTATTTTTTTCATCCAAAAGAGAAAAGCTACAATTATAAACACCTTAAGAGATGTAGTGATGATTTAAGTAGGTGTTGCTATTGCTTTTGTTTTCTAGATACGTCAAGCACTAGCAATAAAACCCATCTGTCATCTCACTATGGGTGCACAAGGACAAGATGTAAGCCGTTGAACTGGCTTTACTAAAACAAACTTTCTAAGGAACAGAAATTTAGGAGCTGGTAAGAATGTTAAGACCCAGCCTTCAGGTGCAAAATCAACAGACAGAGAGGCGGTCAGAATTCAGGGCCCTGATAGGAGGAGGCAGCCATGAGTACTTGCCACCAAAGCCAGGACTGCAAGGTTATGCTCAGCACCCAGAGGCCTCTCAAAGCCCCACTTTGCTGGAATGGTCAGGCAGGGGCTGAGAGGGATCATTCAAATTCAGCTTGATGAAAAAACAAAAGTGCTTCTGGAGGTTGGGAGTTCAGGCCTGCAATTCCTGGTACTCAGCAGGCTGAGGCAGGAGGATGCCCTGCCTGGGTTACAGAGTAAAGCTGAGTAACTGGAGAGATGGCAGGGCAGGGAGACAAAGAGAGAGAAAGGCCATCCCTGTTTCAAAATAAAAAGCAAAACAGTGGACTGGGGTACAATTAGTGGTTAAAAACAAAACAAAACAAAACAAAAAAACACTTGCCCAGCACTCACCTGGTCCTGGATTTACTCCTGAGTACCACATAAGATGGATGGGTGAATAAACAAACAAATAAATACAAGAACACCAATAGCCCAAATAGAGCTATCATACAAACAAGATGTTTTGAAATGGTCTCATAGGAAATACAGATAGTTCTGATACTGTTTACTTCTGTGACTAGGTAAATAGAAGCTTTACAAGTCGAGACAGTGGGAAGGAAATATCACTTGGCTTTACTGGAGTTTAGCATAAATTACCTGATACCTACTTCCAGCCAGGCAAAGCCCGTTCCCAAGGGAACAAGGCCACTGGTGCTTCTCAGTGTGAGGTGTACTTTGTGCATGCTGGGAGCTAAGGGAGGGCCCTCTGCAGCAAGACCAGCCCCAGCTTCTGAAGTCATAGCAGACAGGACAGATAGTGAAGACTGGTCAAGTGTGGATTGGCTGAAACCGCATTCTATTTTAGTGCAAGTTCTGTTGTCTGTTGAGTCAGTGACTAAGATGCCCTGAGGGAGAGTGGCAGCCAGGCCAGGGCAGTGTCAATACCCCAGGCAATCTGCCTGCCTGAAGAGGATAGCAGAAATGCAATCTTCCAAAATAACCTTCCACCACACAACGGAAAGCTCTCTCTGTGGAATGATGTTCATCCAGAGTCTAGTTTCAGGCTCAAAAACATCTTGAAACATAAACAGTGTGACTCAGTTTCCTTTAAAGTTGATTTTATGTAAGTTGCATCTTTATCCTCATAAAATTACCAAACAGACATGTCATGAGAAGGTCACCTGGCCCTCATGAATCCCAAACATTCTCCCTATTCAACATAGTCCCAGGGCTAGCCAGGCTTCAGAGCCACCAAGAGAGCCTGAGCTCCACCCACAGTGAGCTTAGAGACCTCCCCAGATTTGTGGGCAGCTCATGGGGATCCTTTAAGTATATTATTATCTGCACAAGCAGCTAGACAGTTAACCCTTATGGACATATTTTTATGAACTTCTTCCTCCTGCCTGGAAGGGCAGAGTACTAAGACTCAGACCACCAAGAAGCTATCTTTAGTAATTACTGAAAGAGATACAGATACATATTGGTAGTGTTCACGCTCGGGAGTTCTGTGGGGCAGAGCATGCAAGGCAGCTTGCTTATCTGGCGTTGCCAAAGGGGTCTGACCCAGCCACAGAATGATGAAACTCAGTTCTGTGTGAGAACACTGGCTCCTGGCTTACCTCCCTCACAGCTGCACCCTCCAAGCCCAGAGTTCTTAAATGAAATGAGGTTCAACATCAGGGACCAGGAGGGAATGCGCACACACAGACAGGAGGCATCACCAACTCAGGTCACACTAGTAGTTCACCAATTATAGTGGCACGCACCTGTCTCTCCACACAGCAGGTCAGAGGCAAACCAAGGCATTGTGCTTTCCCAGATGGCAGAGGCCTCTGAAGAACGTGGGTCCTCTCGGTGTCATTATTACCTCCTATGCTTTTGTAGTTACACTTTCTGACAACGGTCTCTGGTCAAGGCTGCATTTCCTGGGTTTGACCTCAACGGGATTCTTTGTCAGAGGCCTGCTAAACACCTGAGGTGGGGTTTCCTCCCCTTGTGTTCTGTTGCCACACAAGTCCTGACACTGAGGGAGTAGACAGACAGCCTTCAGTTTTCTTGTGGGAAAATGAAAACAAATCAGGAAAAGGAGAAAACTGAAGACTGGATCCCTTAACTCCCCACTGTGCTCACAGCAGGTATTGTCATAGGATGGGGCACTAGAGGAGTTCTTCCTGGTGCTGAGCGGCAACTGTGGGCACTGAGAAGTAAGGAGCACATGGCAGGGGAGGCACATACAACTGCAGAGAAACTTTATTTCCAATGCAAATTCAAGGACTAAAACCAAGTAACATTGGGCTAGCTGTGAGCTAAGGAGAGCACACTTCAGCCCTACGGGCCTTCTCCCTGATTTCCAGTTCTAGGTCACAGAAAGGTCCACACTGCTGTAAACTTCTAGGGTCTCCAGAGACGAAAAGTGATACTCGGCTTTTCCTTAGTCTCATTCATCTTGTTTCTCACTAACTGCCAGTGAGTTCACATGCAGGACCCCGGGGACGCAAAGCTTGGCTACAAAGAATGAGTGGGCTAACTCAAGCTGTGTTCTGTGCAACTTCATTCAGCTCAAGGGGCTTAAACCATGGCGGCTCAAGGATGACATCAGACTGTCAGGGTGAGCGTGAGGAGAGTTGGAGGGTAAGTGTAGAAAGCTGCTAGAACATTCTATAATTAGCAGAAAGGAAATTGAATATGGCAGAATAGAGTGAAGTTCTCTCAGAAAGATAAAACCAGCAACGGTCCCCAAAGCTGGAAGAACTAGTACATTTTCTGTACTGTACAACAGACCGACAGAGGTCACCCTGCCCACTGCACTCTTAGATGGGCTACACGCCAATGCTGCCTCACAGGACAAGAAGTCTCTGGAAACTTCTCACTAAGATGAATGAGTAAGGAAGCCTCACTCAACAAGCACACAGCATGAGCTACATCTGCTGACTGAATTTTCTAGGAGCTATACTGGAAATAGTAAAAATGCTAATTGAAACAGCACTTTGTTTCACCCCCTCTATGGACTATGCCATTTCAACATGTAAGGAGTATAAAATAGTGACCCAGAGTCTTTTCCACAAGACTCTAGTGTGCTTTCCCATCTGCAGCATGATTTGCTCGCTCGAGACAAGCTACGAATAAGTGTTGGCCCTGCAGCCTCCACAGTGAGCATTTGAGGTTAAGAATGTCATAGTCTCCACAGGAATACCGACACCCATGTAAGAGCAGTCCTGCTGACACTGTAATCTAGGGGAGTTGCCTGGGAATACTACATGCATTGCAAATACTAAAGCAGGTCTCCAAACAGCACACTGAAGGCCTCTCAGGGTCAGCTCCATTCTCCCCATGCAAGCTACTGTGCAGTCTGGGTTCTCCCCAGACTCTCTCCACTCACACATATATAAGGCAGGGTGGCCAAATAACTCTCAGGGCCAAAACTGGTCTCTAAGAATTTAATGATAGCACAGAAAGGCCGCATGAAAACCTGACTCAAAAGAGGCTGGCTCCAGTCCCATCTCCCTTACCTGTTGCTTCCCCTACCTACTTCAAGCAAACCAGAAGAATAACAGTGCCTGCTCTTTCTGCTCCACTTATGAATGGCACTGGCCCTCATAGAGCCAGCCCTTTGAAAGTGATGTCCCATCTTATGCCACCACCTCAGGAAAGGAGATCACAGTTTTAGTAATGGGTGGAATCCCTTCTCCACTACAGGGCCTTGGAAACGGCTTAAGCACCAAAGGTCAGACTGGAGGGAGGGTCCCATGCGCTGATCTGCAGGGCAGGCAAGGCTTCACTGGGCTTTCTCTCAGGCCTCCCAGGGGCTTACCTTTGTGGTTGAAGATGCCTTCCATCTCCATGCTGCTTCGGGAGTGGGCGATGCACAGTGAGCCACAAGGCACAAGGCCTTCCGCCGCAGGGGACCTGTCAGTGGTGCGCACCAGACACCAGTCAGGCTTGTCATGGGGCCGCTCCAGTACCTCCACTGTCTGACCACGCCGAATGGTCAGCTCGTTGCTGTTGCAAGCTGTGAAGTCATGGATCACTACCGTCAGCTCGCAGCCACCAGAAAGCTGGGAGGACCAAGAAAGAGGGACAGGTCAGCAAGGAAAACCATTGAGTCAGACCATTGGGTCAGACAGGGCTTCAAACTTGGCTAGGGATGCCATCTTCTGCCTGAAGTTCTGGAGTAGGGCTAACAGTGTCACTAGAGCTGGCTAGGCCACATTCTGTCATTGCCATTTGAAGCCATCAGATGCACGTGCCGTCTCATTCCTGATGCTGGGAGTTTTCTGATGAGTTCACTGTCAGTCCAGTGTGATTTCTCATGCACTTCCGCGTCTCTTTGTACCTGAGATAGTCTAGCTCCTCTTTAAAAATGCTATGCACTCATCTTTGAACAAAGAACAAAGTAATAAAAACTGCCTAAAGGCTGCTTAGGGAATAATCACAGAATAGACAATAAAGTGAGATGAAGTTCTCCAGATTTTTAAAAGGGTAAGGGAACACTCCCCACGCAAGGCACACAGGCTCTCAAAGCATCCCTTGGATCAGGAAGGAAGCAGCAACAAAGATGGACTGAAAGGCCCCCAGGCCCTGACCCTGGAGTGCTTCTCTAGGAAGTCTGAGGACTTGGTTCCCTCCCTAGTCCTGTGCTTCATCCCAATTATCCCTAAGGAATCTTTAGAGCTTTTAAATTTAATTTTAGTCCATTAAAACTTGAGCACACAGCACTTTCTGAAGATGGAGAATGAATGTGTCGCATGGATGTCTAGAACTCATGAAGAGTTGCAGGAGATTCATACTACTGTGCCTCTTCCATGTGCCCACCTGGCCCTCTGACCTTGACTCCATCTCCAGCTCTGGCCTCCCAAATTTGCTTGTGCTAATCCTTAACCCATAATCCCATTCTCTCTGCTCACTCCTTTTTATTTTTCTTCTGACTCAAACCACTAGTCCTTAAGTCTTTGTAGCACATCTATGAGTTCCATGAACACACACATGACCTGTGTTTGGAAAACAAGAACACGGTCGGTCCTCCCACTATTGTTGTCCCCGCATGGCTTGTTCCTTTGGACCAATAGCTCCTTGGGGACAGGATTCATCAACTTCTACAGAAGAACACTGTGACTAGCTTCCTGTCCTCAGGACACCCCCAGGTTTTGTTCCTCCTGTTTCTTCCTTATCCCACATGGGTTCTCCAGCCGCACACTCATGCTGCTGTTCCTGAGGACAAGGCAGCTGATTACCCATGCTTCCAAACTTTTATCTCACCAGGGAAGCTGGGACATGGCTTACAATGCCTTAACTTGTGTTTCTCTTCCCGGTGTTGCTTTCTGGGTGATGCTATTACCAGAAACTAATCCAACTTTAATAAATCTCCCTTCTCCACCAGAAGTCGTTGAGTGGACTCCAGGGTGGCTTCCTAATGACTTTGTTCCCTGCAATTCCACACTGTTACTTCACTTGAGTTTCTGCAGTGATTCTAGTGGTCGCCGTGTACTCCCAGTCCTCTGTTCTGTCTCATCGGAACAATGCTGTCAGGTAACCTTCTAAAAAGCATGGATCTTCCTCTTCAAACCTTAGGTATGAATTTCTTGATACAGGGCTCAAATCCCCATCTGCCTCCCCAGGCTCATGTGTTAGCAGTTGCTTCTGAGATGGTCCAGTGCATATTTAGTCCATACTATCATCCTTGTGGCCAGAGCTCCTTGTGTCCATTTTCTTTCTCTAAGTTCTCCTCCACTGTCTCTAGGATGTTGCTCCCATTTCTGTCATCCTTAGGGCTTTTTCCTAAACAACTTATACTTCAGTTTTGAAGTGAATTGTGTGTTTGTGTGTGTGTGTGTGTGTGTGTGTGTGTGTGTGTCTACCCTCTTCAGCAGAAAGCAAGGTCTGTGCCACTCTCCTGTCAATCTGTGTCACAACTGAAAGCAGAAACAAGGCTGGTCACTATCACTGTGACCAGCGCAGGGCTGCAGATTACTGTAGGATCTGTGCATCCACAGGGTGCAAAGCCCAC
>CAJQZJ010034157.1:5699656-5728263 GCA_907164525.1 Lophiomys imhausi | reverse complement strand
TATTTCCTCTGTCCTGGAAACTACAGTATGAATCCTCAAACCCAAGTAAGACATGCCCAATGTCTACTTAATGCACTATCTAAAACAATTGCCCAGCATTGGCTTCTCAAGACAGGGAAGCTTGAACATGGCTGTGTCTGTACACAGGAGGACTGCAAGATTCCAAGTCCCAGAATCACCACAGAGTGATAAAGCAGCTTGTACTGAGAGCGAGAAACATGTGAATCCTGACTGACATAGTTAAAAGGAAATACAGGAAATGCTTGTATGTCACTCTGTTTTGTTTGTTTGTTTTTTCTTAAAAGAATCTGGTCTACACAAGGGGTGTCATAGAGACTGAACCACCCACCAAAGCACATACATGGACTGGTCCTAGGCTCCACATATGAGGCAGACGGGCTGCTTGGTCCTCAAGTGGATCCCCTAACAATTGGAACAGGGACTATCTCTGACTTGGACACGGTTGCCTCCCTCTAGATCCTATTTTTCTAGCAGAACTGCCTTGTCTTGCCTTAGTGGAAGGTGAGGCACTTAGTCCTGATGTGATTTGATATCCCACAGTGGGTTGGTTCTGGGTTGAGGGGGTAGCATGGGGGAAGAGGGTGGGAGAGTGGGACTGGGAGGACTGAGGGGAATGGCAATTGGAATGTAAAATAAACAAATTAATAAAAAAATCTGGTCTAGCATTCTAGAGCTAGAACATATGTTCATCTCAGCAGGAACAGAAGATTCATCAAGACATATGTCTACTGGCTTTGATACAGAACTTTCTCATTTTCTGTCTACCACACAAACCCAGGACTACTAAGTGGCACTGCCTGTCAGTTTATTCTGCGGGTCTTTGGATTCTACAAGAATCTTGAGACATTTGGGGCCATTTTTGAAAGAGACACACCTGCATAAATGCCTTAGACAAAAGGCAGATCTGTCATTTCAGTGGTCATCAGTGTCAAAGCCAAATCCAATGTTCCAGAACTTTGTTTTGTGTACCCCAAATTCTAAGGGGAAACCCCAGAGCCCACTGTGGGGAACCCCGGAAATGGAGGCTTATGCAAAATGCCTCATTGTTGGGAAATTGAAAGTAACTTGTGGGAGACATCTAAGATAGCACCCGCCAGAAGATGCCAGGGCGAAGTTGAAGCCCGATCGTGTTTATAGCTGATTGGGTGAGCAAGACTTCCATGCTGTGACCAATGCATGATCACCATGTTACCAGGCTTGTGCTATGTGATGTGATGGGATGACCTTTAATGTGATTGGCCCACGTAGCCTCATGTGGAGACACCCATTTGGTTCTGTATATAAGCCAGAGAACGAAATATTAAAAACGGGAAATGCTTAGACATCACCTGTTTGTTTTTGGAGTGAAGGCTGGAGGTTTGGGCGGGCAGTGCACTCACCTTTCCCTGAGAACCCCCTTATGTGGTGATCGCCGTGTCAGAGGGTCACCACAGCCCACCTTGGAGAATATTAGCACCCCTCCCTCAGACAAAGCTTTATATTTACTAATGGGGTTCTGGGTAAAATTTTATTTTAAATAATAGATTCACTGGCTTGTAGATAAAATTTAAATAAGGTATACTGTCTTCAAAGATGCTGACACAACTCATGTGACTGACTGAGACGGCGGCCAGGAAGAGCAGAAAGATGTCTTCTGAGCTCTTAGCACCAGTCTCACTTCAACCTCCAAGGCTGTGCCCTGCCATGAAAGCTGATACCACTCCTGGAAGCCAGCACTTGCCTTTAAAATGCGAAACACTTTATTGAACGGACATTGACTGAAAATGGGCCGTGCCACTGGAGCTCACCTTATCACTGTCCAGTGTGTTCTGAGATGTCCGGGAGGCGATGGAAATAGTATCCGGTTGGCTGCTGCCATCCCCTTGGCTGTCCAGGTCCTCTCCATCCCTAGTGGAACACAGAAATGCTCAGTTCCCAATATGCTAGGCTGCGACAGGCCTTCTCCTGGCTGAAAGAAACCTGTGTCAGACCGCAGTTCTTCCCACAGCTGGTTCCTGTAAAAGCAAGCCATTCTGCTTGCTTTGTTTCTGAGTTGTTTATTTTATACACTCTGTGTATGAGTGTTGCCTGCATAAATGTATGGGCGCCATGTATGTGCCTGCTGCATACAAAGGTCAGAAGGCATCAGATCCCCAGGAACTGAAAAGCTACACATGGTTGTGAGCCACCACGTGGGAGTGGGAACAGAATCCAGGTCCTCTGCAAGAGCAACGAGTGCTCTTAACTACTGAGCCACCTCTACAGCCCCATGCTATTCTGTGTTGAGGGCAGCTTTCGGCTTGGCAACACATAAGTGCCCAACACGACTTCTCAACATAGTGAACTTCCCAACACAGGCTCACTTCCATTTGAGAAATGAAAACAAAACAAAACAAAATAAAACAAGAACAAAACAAAAATAAACGTTTCAATGCCTTGGGTAGGATGAGGGACAGGAGAGGGAATTGTGCATGGCCTTCTGTTTGCTTTTAGCCAGTGGAGCCTATTCTCTCCACAAAGCAGCACATCTCCATCACACACAGGCTCCAAGTATTTGAGAAAAACAGCCCTGAAGGTCCTTGTTCCCTCCCCTGCAGGTAAGCCCTCTCACAGCCCAGCACACACTCACCTCCTCCCCTTTTGCCTTGCTGCTGGCGCTGTTTTGGGGATGTGGATAGGCTCCTTCAGAGCTCCTCTCAGGTGCACCGTCCTCTCCTGTATCACCTCACGGATGTGCTTTATCCAGTCCTGCTTGTTCTCAATACTGGACGCCTATGCAGGTGAGAGAGCCATCAGGGCGCGGTGTCCTTCCCACGACCTAGGCCCACCACACGTGCGCCTCCCCTTTTCCCCAGATTTTCCAGTTTCCAAAGATCTCCAAGAAAAGCAACCACAGCTTGGTTTAATTTACTATCAAGCAAATGACTCTAACTATATAGCTTGATTATAACCATTCTTCTTTTATAATTGAATATGATAAAAGATCTCTTGCTATTCCAGTGATCCATCATCATTCTTTAGTACAGACCTGCTGAGTGTCACTGGGGGATTATCAAAGCAGATCCACTCCAGTATGAGACCTCAGTGAACCACTGAAGCCTAAGCTGTGTTTTGGTCAGTGTCCAGGAAAGCGTCAGTGGGGATGTGAATGAATGAGCCCCCTGATCTTACTGTCTGTCCCTGGACAGCTAGGATGGCTGCTGCTGGCCTCCTCCACTGCCAGCTGAGGCACCGCAGCTGACATGTCCTACTCACCCCACCCTTCTCAACTCCTCAGAGGAGCTGTGTAGGGGTGGGCACACTGGAAATGTGCCCAAGGCCACAAAGTCACACATGGCTAGTCACTTGTGGGCCCACCGCAGCCCCATAACAATTTCAGGGAGATATTCCCTGTGATGGTAAAGATGGATGTGACGGCCCTCTGTTGGCACTGATAACTGTCTTCTACTTTCCTACTGAAAAGCATCCCCCTCTTCTGACATAAACATCATGGCCATGAGCGATTGCAGAGGCTGTCGGCGGGGCACAGAACAGATTACGAGGATGACAATGCTGTGCCTCCCACCCAGAGTCTTGTTTTTGGAAACACAAAACCAGAGTCCACACTGGGAAGACACTGAACCTGGCAGCTCTTTCTATATAAACTGTGCTAACCGTCCTTCAGTTACTTTAGAGTGCTAATTGAAAAAATAAAGGGGGCATTTTGAAAACCCCAGATCTATCAGAATGTACATGCTTGACCCGAACATGTGGAGATTAAGCAATGAAGGATCAGAGAACATTTGGTGCAGTTTGGAGACAATTGAGGAAAACTGTAACTGTGTTGCAGAAATAAAGAAAACTCCCCATGTAAACTGATTATTACATCGATGGAGAGTAACTAAAAAGCACCAGTTTTACAGAAATAGTGTCAAACAAGTGGGACCACTCGGTTAAGAAAAGGGCTAACTAAAATCACACTCAGAGTAGCCTCAAACTGTGTGAGGACCTAGGGAGAGTTTTTTTTCTTGCCTATGCAAATAAAGACAGTCACTATTAGAACCACTAGGTCCAGAAAGCACCCCTAAACCACCTGTGGTATTTCCAGACAGACCAAGAAGATAATTACATCTGTATTTTCTAAAATAGGTCATTCACCACAACGGTCAACCCTTCATCATCACCACTAATTACCTTAAGGGCTTGCGTCTACGCCCTCAGTATGTATACCACTGCCAAGACCCTCACTGCAACTGACAACACTGTCCCCATCTTCATTGTCACTGGTGTCATCATCATCTACACCATCATTTCTACCATCAACAGCATCATCATCGAAATCTATGCTACTACTTTCTTCTTCACCCTCACAGTAACCATCATCTCAGAGACATCTGAATAAAAGTACACACCACTTATTTTGGCGCTCCTTGGAAGGCAAAAGGTATTACCCAAACTTCTCTAAACGTTTTGCATAATTTTAGTTTTGAATATATTTTAAACTATAGATAAATTCTAGTTATCTAACACTCATCTGTTGGTACACTTTATATTTTATGGGGCTTTATGTCAGTACTAACTAGCAAGAGTCCACCAGGTGAGCCATATACATTCCCTGAACACAATGCATTGTGAACATGTGAGTAAAGATCTTAGAAATACATGGCTTCCATGGTGGTCAATAAGACTTGGCTGTGGAAGAGAAACCTTCAGATGAACAACTCAGTTTCTGGAAATACCAAAGCAAAATTAAAAGACACACAGGAGGAGGTGTAGTAACTTAAGTACCGGTTATCCACCAGCATCTTAACAAACTCTGGCTCTTCTCATTAGCCTAAACATTGTGAGCTCAGCTCCCCAAGCACCCTGAACCACCTGCGGTATTTCCAGGCAGATCAGGAAGATAATTACATCTGCATTTCCTAAAATATAGACGGGATTATTAGCACATGAGACACCTTTAGAATTCTCTGCTATTCCTAGGAAAAGTTAGTATACTAAGAACAGAGTTTAAATCAAGTGAATTAGTGAGAGAAAAAGAGAGGGAGAGAGTGTGTGAGTGTGCATGTGTGGTATGTGCATATGTATGAGTGTGCGTCTATGTGCTTGTCTGTACATGTGCAGGTAGGTTACAGGCTGACACTGGGTGTCTTTACTCAAGTCTCTTCCTTACTTTCTTAGTTACTCACTGACTAACCAGAATATTTGGTTACAAACCCCAGTAGTTGTCTCTGCTTCCCCAGCCCTGGTTTTATAGGTATATGTCACAGCATAAAATAAAAAACATTTTATGTGGGCACTGGGGAACTGAATTTGGTTCTCATGCTAGTGTGCCAAGCCCTTCATGGACAGTCATTTCCCTATCCTCTTAAATCAAAAATTTAAAGATATTTTGTTTCCCCTTAAACTATAAATAGACCTCAAATCAGCTTTCTTGTTTTTGAGCTGTAGCATTATCAGGCCATTTGCTCTACCCCCAAATTCAAAAGATGAAGGGCCAATGCTGTTAAGACTCCTGGGACCTGGGCCCTCAACTTCTGCTCAAGGGTCACAAAAATATACAGATGTCTTCTCTTTGCAAATTCAAGGTCAAATGTGTGGTGAGAGTTGATGCTTGTATCTCAATCCTCCCACAATTCAACTTCCCACATCTCCTACAGAGTCACCTAATATATTTATGATACCACAGTGACAGGAGGCTTGAGAAGTTTTTTTTCCCCCATAGTTCCAGAAGACAAAGGTTGGCTAAAATGTCTTCACCATCAGAAAATCAACATCATCTGTTGTGTGTGTGTCTCTCTTTCTGTGTGTGTGAGTGAGAGGGAGAGGGAGAGAGAGAGAGAGAGAGACAGAGAGAGACAGAGACAGAGACAGAAAGATAGAGAGACAGAGAGAATGTATGTGTGAGTGTGATTTTTGGTTTCACCAATCCCATCAGACCACAAAAAAGAGAAAAAAAATTCACTTTTGATTTGGACAGGATGACACGGGGTCTGCAGATTTCAATAAGGAAAACAACATATATCACTATAACAAACAGCATATATTACCACAATAAATATACACATAGCAAGGCCCCAGCTGTCAATTAACATACCTTAAGGACAATTTTATTATCTGAAGTTGGTGTCCTCCCCACCCACAGTGCAAATTTGCAAGGATCTCCTTCAACATGTTCTGTGACACCCAACTCTGAGGTCTGGATAAAACGACAATGAGATAATTAGACAACAGGACATTTTTGGTAGGATTAGAATGTAGAAGAACAGCCTCTGATTGCCGATGACCACGCTAATCCCTTAGTTCAGTGCCTCTCACCCCAGGCGTCACAACCCCTTTGGAAGTAGAATGACTCTCACTGGGTCTCCTAAGTAAGACCACTGGAAAACACAATGTAAATTATTTACACTGTAATTCATAATATTCCAAAATTACAGTTATGAAATAGCAACAAAAATGATTTTGTGATTGGGGGTCACCAGATAAAGGTCGCAGTGTTAGGAAGGTTGAGAACCACTGCCTCAGTTGGGGGGAGGAGAGTTGGGACACACAGCCTATTTTCACCTCTGAGACTGCGATGGAGCTTACCGAGCAGAATGTGCTGAAGAAAAAGTCCAACGTTAAAAACAAGCATGGGCTTCCCCTAGTTCAAAGGGGCTTCCACAATAGATTCTGAGCAGTGACACACCTTGACAGAGGGGAAAAAAGGGCTAAAATCTGACTTCATCTGCCAGGCTAGCGTTTAGTGTTTCATCATGGCTATAACACCAAGTGACAAAACCCTGTCTGTGGACATCTTCCTCCATGATCAGACCCACCCACTGCCTCTCCATCCAGCAATGGAAGTGACTCATGGGTTGGAACTCCAAAGGGGTCCTCTGCGGGAATCTTGATTTTTAAAATATAAATTAAACTAAGATGTATCAATTTCTAAAACACACAAGGTTGCCTCCAAGGGCAGTTTAAAACCAGCAGTAAAATGACTATCTGGCAAGATTGCACATTTTAATTTCCAGCTGGAATGTGGCCTAACACTGATGTAAGGCCACGGCGAGATCCAAATGATAATCACAACCAAGATACCGGCCCAAGACGGTGGAATGAAAACCATTAGTAGGAATTTTCAGATTCCAGATTATTATTAAAAATTTTCTATACTTGGGAATCTCTATTCTTCTCAGAGTTTGAGTGATATAAAAGTATCATCAAAATCTGTAACATTAATTCATTGAAATGTTAGATATTTAAAAATATTTTAATAAAGACAACTCAATGGCACTCTGGCTCCTTTCTAGATTGTAAGTTCACCTTCATTTCCACTGATTCCCTCTGCCTGACTTCTGTGCTGGTAGTTCTCTGAACAATGGCCTTGAGAAAGGTCAGAGTGCAGGAGACAAGAGTATGTCCTAGCTTGAGACTTCCAGAAAGCAGGCATGTGGCTGTACAAAGCCACGGGCTGGCTAGTGTGGAATAGTGGTAACACAATAGTTTCAGGCATGCTCCTTTCCCCAGAAACACTGACACTGGATAGAAGTCAAAATATATTGTTAGAATACTCCAAAGGTCTCTGAATGGGTAGGGCTGGGGAATCTTTCAAACATTATTTTTTATCATATTTTTAATAATGATATTTTTGTATTATAAAGTAGCAAATTAAATTTCAAATTTATTTTTACACTTACTTCTCATAAATTAATTCCTAATGGAAAAAAATCAAAACTTTATTATTATGAATCTGTACTGAGCCCACCCAGTAAGGGTGCCTGAATACATTTTGATGTTTATGGATTTAAAACAATAATTAAATGGTATGAATGCTTGCTTAAGACACCTAGACAATACAGGACTTCAAGTACTTATGCATTAGCAGTTCTCAGCCTGTGGGTCGCTACTCCCATATGGGTCACACAGGGGATATACCCTATATCAGATATTTACATTATGATTGCTAACAGCAGCAAAATTACAATTACGAAGTAGCAACAAAAATAATCTTATGGTTGGGGGGGGGTCACCACAGTATGAGGAACTATATTAAAGGGTTGCAGCGTTACGAAAGTTGGGAACCACTGTCCTACAGTGACTCTTCATCCTGCAGTTAGCAGCTATGGGCCTCAGGGACAGAATCCCCAAGTCCACAGAATACCAGCATGCCCTCTAGTGGATTGGGTTGCAGAGAACTTAGCTGAGGAAGATAAAAACATCACAATTCAGAATCATATTTTAGAATAGTTTGGGAAGCAACTAAAGGCAACACACAGGAATTTTTCTCTCCCTACAAGAAGGCTGCAGTCATGTTACTTGTAGACTTGAACTCTGGATGCCTATACTTACAAACAACTTGCTTTTGTAGAGGTACTTGCTTCTCCCACTGGAGTCTTTTACTTCTTTACTAAAGACTAAGGACATTTCAAAAAGGAAGAGATGCCGTTCTCGACCCTTTCGAATTAAGGTTTTTGGGTCCCACACTTGGAAGGATTCCTGCAGGATGAGTTCTCCCTGAGACTCAATGTTTTCATCAAACCCTACAACATGAAACGAAAGCAAGCAAATCAGTTCAAAGGAAAAGAAAACATGACTCAGAAGGAAGCATTACTATGTCATCTGAGAAATGCCCTCGGATTAGTTTTCGATCTGACTCTTTCCTTGACTCTATATTCTTCACAGCAGGTTCCCAACAAAGGATAACTATTCCTAAAATACAACTTTGTATGTTTTCCCAAGTTCAAAAACTCAGGGACTCCTCATAGCTTTACTCTTTACTTTCCATTCCCTTCTGATGGCTTACATTCTCTGAGATCTGGTTTGACTACCGGCCCCTTGTCCCCTTGTCCCTCACTCACAGCCTCCACCCAAGCAACAGTCTACACTGAGCAGAGCAACTCCATTGCACAACTGCCACACTCCAGCCTCTGATTCTTCTTTGTCCTGAATGTCCCTCCCAGACTCTCTGTTCAGGTCCAGTCTAGGCAAACAACTTCACTAACCCATCTTCTACGAGTCTGCAATACTCTGCAATGAGTCAGCCTGGACTGAGCCACATGGTGGCCTCTCTGGCTATCTTTTGTCACAAATGTGGCCACCAGGACTCAGCAAAGCGGCCCCTGGGGCAGAAGGTGCTCACTCCCTCCATTTCTATCTCCTCCTTACAGCAGATGCTCCCACTAGGGCTCATCACTCGACAGTCCCTTCACAGCTAGTAAGAGCTAGGCACCCAACTCTGGGCAAGTGAGAAAATAAACGTATGCAGCTAGTGGGAGTTCCCTACCCACATGCTTTTGTACTTCCTGTGAAGTGGAACCTTAATGTGATCTTGCATCTTACTGGGCCCATGGCCTATCCAAGTAGGAAAATCCATAGGGAAGAAATGGGCCAGAACATAGTTCTCCTTAACAACATCATGAAGAGCAGCTACATAGTTTTACATCAGAGGAAGAAAAATCAGTGTTGCTCTCTGAGTTTCTATTAGAGAGTGACATTATGTCCTAATTAATAATTTTCTTGATGCCACCAAGGAAGCAGCATAAACTAGCAAAAGCATTTGGGACAGGCCCTTTGCAATGTTGCTGCCCTTGACAATGCGGGAGCAGCTCTAATGAACAGAAGCATTCATGCAAATTGGAGTTGCTGTAATACCTGCTGGACACCTTTGTCTAATTTCTGTTTACCATATTACACTTAATCCAGTTGCTTCAGCAGATATCTGCTTTGTGTAAACACCGAGCAACAGATACGGAAATGGGGAAGTAACAAGATCTTCTAGAGCAGAGAACCAGGTGGCACTAGATGAGAGTTGGTGGTACAGTGCGGCTGGAGTATAGAATGGCACGGCTGTCATTAAGTCAAGACCAAAGGCAGCTCATTTACAAACAGCATCAGTGGAGACGGCAGTTGTGCGTTGGGGGTGTGGCGCATCTTGTTACCTTCCAGCATGCTGAGGTGCATGGCATCATTGGCTCGCTTGGGCACACTGAGCATCACCTCCAGGCCATCTTTAATCTCCCCCTTTCCTTCCTCACAGCATGTGAGCAGCTCCTGTCAATGGAGAAGATCAACAACCCGTGAACTAGCAAAGTACAGCCAAACGCTCTGCCAGCAACATCTTAGCAGTCATCCAGCATGCCATGGAAGCTCAGTGCTCAAGAAATAAACAAAATAGCCAACTGGGGGTTTTTCTTATTAAAAAGGGAGTTACTCAAAAGACAACAGTGTCTGTTCTACTTGAATGAAGACACTGAAAGAAGACAGATCCAGTCATCATTCAGGAAAAACTTGGTATGCCTATGAACCACCACATCTCCAAAATGAGAAAATAAAATGGTATTGGCTTATAAGGAATAAGTAGCTACTGGTGACAGCTATGGCCCAGTCCCCCTGCCCCGCTAGAGAGCCATAGCTCTCGGAGGGATGTATATATGTGTATAATTCTACTTCCTCACTACGTGGACAATCATCAGCTGCCCTGTGAGTAGGACAGCAAGAAATAAAAGCTTGCACCCTGATGGGTCTGAGGTCTTCCTTCGTGGAGTGCAGGATCATTATTAGTCACAACAATCACATGTATGTGACACATGACAGGGACAGAGCAGTGGTCCTCAACTTGTGTGTTGCGACCCCCTCCAGCAACCCTCTACCTCTCAAAATATGTACATTAAGATTCATAACAGTGGCAAGATCACAGTTATGAAGCAGTAATGAAAATAATTTTGTGGTTGGGGGTTACTACAACATGAGGAAGCATCACAGCATTAGGAGGGTTGAGAACCACTGGGCTAGAAGAACTCAGCTCCCTGACAAATACCTACATTTGTGGTCAAATATTTATGCTTCTGAGAAGTTGGGGGAAAAATGACCTAAAAAGCACTATGTGCCTCAACTCCCACCTGTGCAGACAGCCTTCCCACTAGGGAGGTCTGATGGAGTTTATTACTGTTCCCCGGTAGAACTTCTTGGGAAAATGAGAAAGAGTTAGAACTAGAAGCACCATCTTAGTAGAAACACAAACTAAGAACAAAGCTGAGAACTCTGAGGGCACATGCGATAACAAAGAGACAAAGTACTTTTATAGAATTAGGAAGCAAAGGGGAATTACCTGAATGCAAACAAGTTAACCTTAGCCTTCTGGCTTACTTCATGCTCACAGCAGTGACAGAAGGCTGGAGTGACGGCCCATCAAGTCGCTTAGTAAGATTTCAACACAGAAGTACTGGAGAGGGGATGTGGTGTGGCTTGCTGGTAGAGTGCTCACCTATCATGTGTGAGGCCCTGGTTTGATCCCTGGTCCTGCGCTGTGTGTGTGTGTATGTGGGGGGCCCATGTATTCAGCAGCATTTTTCCAATAGAAATGTCCTATAATAGTATCACTTATGTAAAACAATGCAGTCATTTTACATTTTTTGGTTTTTAGGTCTTTCTTACTGAGAGTTTTAGGCACACTCAAGTTCAGTCTCCTGTGGAACCCAGGAGAGCAGCTGAAACAGCTAGGGTTAATGAACAGCCTACATGTTAAAATTTCACACACATCACCAGCAAGTGAAACACAGAGTACCTTTGCCAGGAAAAAGCTGTAAGTGACTTTTAATGCAGCAAGAAAACAAGCATTAATGACACAATTCATCTGTGACAAGTTTGTTCTCCTTTGTATTGTTGAAACTATTCATAATTAAATTTTTGCAAAGGCAATTTTAGGTGTACTTCTTTACAACAAAAAGCCAAGGCCAGTTTGATGGAAGCCCTTTGGATCTGTGTGAGCATGTTCTATCAAACATGTGATAAATGGCTAGCAGTCACAGGGAGCTGAATGGGGCAGGGTGTTGTGGATTCAGTGGAAAACCTGGGCATCAGTTAGATCTGTGTTCAAAGCTGGCAAGTATCAGCAATGACTCAGGGCATTTTCCTGACTGTGGGCAGCTAGTCTCCACACCTTCCGGTCAGCACCGATGCAGGTTACACCTGTACGAGGTGCAGTGTACAGTGCATGGCCCACAGTCAGCACCTGAGTCTAATGATACTGAAGGACCAAGAACTGATAACTTATTTCTCAGTCAAATGTAATTTTCTGTTACAGACGAGTGTCAGCCAGTGCCTTTCGCACACCACCAGGGAACTTGATCTTTTGTAACTGCTTTCATAAGAAACTAGACAGGTCAAGAAATGGCAGTGAAGGAAAACACATGTACATATACACAAAGAGGAGATGGAACACAGTAATGTATAACTTGGGAGACTTTACAGATAAAAGATACCTCATACGTACTTTTAAAAGAAGCTGGTACTTCGTGATTCGCTGAACTGGCTTAATCAGGTAGGAAGAGATGGAATTGGCTAATCCGTGCCGCTGCTGTATCTCCTATATTTAAATAAAACAACACACCATTAAAAATGGCTATGATACCACGTTAGTGACAAGTATTTGATCCAAATCCATGACAAGTGTTTGATCCTGCTGAAACAATAAGCCCCCTTTTCTAAAAGGGCTGTTAAAATAGCAGGACAAACTTCTCCAAATCTATGGGTTTGCATTTGCTTTGCATGGGAGGAAGGCAGAAGGGAGGATGTAAAGTATTGATCCACAGTATGTCTGTGTATGCATGCCTCTTGCAGTAACAGTGCTTGCAAATCTGAAGCTACTGTGTTCAGACTCTTCATAGGAAGGCAGGAAACCGAGCCACGGCACTCAGTACTTCATACTGCTCACTAGGTAACTAGCAAAGCACGAGATGGGTGCTCTGTGAGGCCTGTTGCTGGGAAAGGAATTACCGAAGGGCACAAGATACCCAAAGAATGGAAGACACTAGTGCAAAACCTCTTTAAGAGTCAAAGTAGTAACCCTACAATGAATACCAAAGGTGCGTAACTAAGAAATCTGTCAGGTAGGTATAACTTCCTTTATTCTTTAAAGATGTTTAGACACACAGGGTTTTCAGAAATTACACTTCATTTATTCGGGTACTGATCACATGCCATGGCCCTTGTGCAGGAGCCAGAGAATATTGTGTGGGGTTGGTTCTCTCCTTCTATCAGTAGCCAGGGGGCAAGTACATTTACCTCTGAGCCATCTTGTTATCCTAACAGGGGTTTTTAAAAGTTATGGCTATGCACACACTCTTGCTGCTTAGGCTTTCTAGTCGCAGTCTGTATATAGCTAACTATATAATATAGTTAACTATATTAGATGACTGTACAGCTGTGTGGAGTCAGCTAATCGTGAGGCTGTAGTGGCATGTGAAATATTAGAAAGAAAAGCCAGCATTAGGCTGGACAAGGCATCACCATACACAGCCCTCCCTGAGAACAACAGCTGGAACTGGGCCATCCATATGCAGGTCCCATCAAAAACAAAGTAAAGTTTATCCCAACTTCCAGGCTTTTGCGTGCGATTATCCCACTTGAACATGTACAACTGCAAAGGCACAAAGTTAAGTCCGACATTCCCATGGCCTTGTGCACCAAGGGCACACAGCACTCAGCAGCACCTTCAGTCACAATCTGCCACATATTTGACTAGTTCTGAAACACAAAAAACATTTAGTAACATTGTGTACCCCTCTCCACACACAATCAACTTCTCTGCAGTATCTCTGGAAAAAAGAGATGACCCATAAGCATATAATTGATAAACATCTACTTGACCCTTGACCGGGTAGTCAAATTGCTAGGTCTTTACTGATAGGCCACTTTGGGAAATGCACAAGACTAATAAGTTTATATTATTTATATATTATCTTATATATAAAATTAATGACTACACATAAAGATTAGTGGCAAATATGTGTGTTAAAAATCTAAATGTTTTACTTAAGTAGAAGCATTGGAAACAAAAGAACATTTAAAAATATCCCCAAACAGGGGCTGGAAGATGGCTCAGTGGTAAAGGCACCTGGAGCAGGGCCTGAGGATCCAACTTTCATCTCTAAGACCCACGCAGTGGAAGAGAACCAAATCCTACAAGTTGTCCTCTAATCTACACACATGTACACACGTGAGCTTATTCAGAATGCACATGTACACATATGCACATACAAACTAAATACAATTTAATAAACATAAAAGAATATCACATTATAAATGCATAACATGAAAATAACATTATACTAGCAGTGTGGTTAAAAAAAAAAATATGAGTGTTACCGTATTTTATCTGCACTAAATTTGGTTTGGACAGTCTCACAGCTTCTTTCATTATCTGCTACTTACATCAAAGTAGGACCCTGCATGTTCTAGTATCAGCTGAGTAGAATCAGGCTTATTTTTGCAGTATGTGACATACATCTGAAACTTGTCTGCCTATAGCAAAAATAAAAAATAAAAAGAGAGAGACAGAAGAAACAAAAATTTTATTTAGATATCTTTTCCAAATCAAACGTCACAATGTAAAAACCTTTAATGTGGGAAATAACTTCTCTGGACTAGGAAAGCTTCAAACAAGAGAAACCGTATTTAAAAGGAACACTATCACACTAAGTGGCATGGCCTGGGCTCCATTGGGCAAGAGGGGGACTGGGCCCTTATCCAGGATGAATCCCCAGCTTGAAGCAGAGGCTCAGCATGCGTTCTAGTTCAAGTCATCAGTACAATCAATAAAAAATCATCTCATCGTGACTCTAGAGTGTCACTCTTTGAGGCAAGGCGCATTCCTCTAGGTGCAGAGGAAGCAGCAAAAGACAGCAACTGAGAAGAAACGTGCAGTGCCACCTCCTTCATTGCCACTGTGTGAGAGAGACCAGGTAGTAGGGGCTCTTTACCCAGGTGACGAAGCAGTGTCCCACATCCTCTGGCAGCTGCTCATACTTCTCCAGTTCCTTCAGGAAGATGCTATAGAGAAGATTGGTGTTACGAAGACTGAGAACATTTTACTTATAAGATATACCTGAAATGGAAAATGCACGTGACCTCTACATTTTCAGAGTTAACAAAATCTGAAGCTCTTGTCTAGGGTAAGTTTCTGTTACATTCAAGGTTTGGTCCTCAAATCCCTTCTAACAGAACTGCAAACTAGCAGCCTCCTCTGGGAAGATACCAGTGTTGGGTAGTGGGAAAGAAAACACTTCATGAGCTCCCTCAGAAGCAGATCCCAAAAAGGTCCCGTCCCAGACATCCAGAGTAAATGGTGGTCACTAGAGGTTGGGGAGTCAGGAGAGGGTGTGGGGACTGGCTGGCTAACCCACACAGGAGGAGCAACTTCTGAGCTATACCATCCTGATGTGAACACAATGAAAAACACTGCATTCCATATCTCAAAGTAGAAGAGGAAATTTAAATGTACACAGTTGACTGGCTGTATCCAAATTTAAACAAAATCACTGAATTCTGCTAAATTCAGCTGCACATCTTTTCTCATAAGGGAGTGTCATCACAGAAACTTTTAGTTTTTTTTTAGCTTTCTTTATTCTGTTTATTTATTACATCAAGTTACATCTTCATCATAGTGCCCTGAAACTTTTAGATTTTAAGAGACCACTCCCCAGAGTTAAAACCACTCACTTGTTGTGAAACTCGTAGATTTCCTGCATGTTTCCAAAGATGATGAGCTCTTTGTTGACAATGCCTGGTGGGATCTCCTCTACTCCACTGGTCATTTCCCACAGGTAAGTCTGGCCGGGAAGGAAGCAAAGGGATTAAAAAAACTAAACCAACCCGAGCTATCAAGAAGCAGCCACTCCTGACACCTATAAACACAGATTCAGAGCATATGTATAAATGCAAAGTGTTTGTATGTAAATGTATAAATGTATGTAAAAGTGGGCCCTTTTAGTAAATATGAAAAATATGTCTTTTTAAAAACCACAGCTGCCATTAACACTTGGGAAGATTTACTATAGTTTTTAGCTTATTCCCAGTTTCCAATTTGGGATGAATCTCTGTCACAAGGTACAATAAGCATTCAGGGTGTGACCGGGTGAGTACCAGGTGCCAGCGACTCATTTGTCTGAGGCTCTTGTTCTCTACAAAGAGAATGCCAGTCAGGCCATCATGTGACGAATGAGTGAGAGGGTCAGTGCTTTGTCACCTCTGCAGTGAGCCAAAGCACTCCTGGAACACCACACAACACCAGGAATGTGGGCCCTATACTGTCACTATTCCAAAAACCAGCAACAGAGAGTAATAAAACAGTAAGTCTGAGCCCACTCTGAATAAATAAGCAAAAGACTTACATCCATACACTCTCGAAGGTCTCTTACATAGGCCTTTTCTGTTTGAATTAGTTCAGCCATTATGAACCTTAAAATGAAGAGAATGGTTCAGTTCGGTTAGGTTGTAAGTTTGTTACTCTTTATTATAATCTATTTTTATGGAGATTTATGAAATAAAATGGAAAGCCTGTAAGTATTATACCTAAAGTAAGAACTGTGGAAAGTAAATCAAGAACAGACAGAATGGCAGCCACCTACTAACTCCAAGATATTTAAAAACACTTCACCAGAGTTCCCACGGCTGACAGCTAGGCAGCTCTGCCTTACTATGGGCTATAGAGTGGTCCACACCCACTGGATTCCAGACACACCTTCCCTCCCTGCCCACACTGAATGACAGCCAAAATTTCTCCTCACACTGCCAAATGTCCCTAGGCAACAAAAACACCCGAGTGGAAACTGGGTGGGAAAAGGGAGATCTTTCATCTTCAGTTAGCAGTCATAGTTCACAAACTTAAATACCTACACTTGAGTTCTTAGTTTCCTCTACTACTAACGGCAAGCAATTTGTCAAGCTAGGAAAGGAAGGCATAGAGAAAACAAGACAGTGAACCACGTGATAAGGGGTCAGCACACAGGGGAATCGGCTGAAAATGCCAAGTGAGGTCTTAGACGCTCGACTGCAAAGCTCGCCTAGCAGCATGTCTGCAGACTCTGCCATTGCCTTCACTGTTGCAGGGAATGCTGGCTTACTCTTTCCTGCGGGCAGACTTCCGCTTCTCTTCATTGAGTTCATGAGCAGCATCCCGAAGCTTCACCTCTGACCCGGGGATACTGGCAGGGATGATGTCCAACTGAAGGCTTTTACTCTGTGGAACAAGAGTCAATGAGGCCAGTTAATGAGAGTGTCAGGAATGGCATGGGACTGAGGTCACCACTTGTCCAGTGTGTACAAAGCAATTCACCGATTTGTTGGAATCTGAAGAAATCCCCAGAGCTTTCTCCAAAGAGGTCCGGTACTTCTCCATGCGCAGAGAGAAATCTCTGTACCTCTTATCCACTGCGGTCACACATTTTTTAATTTCTGCTGCATGGGCATGCCCTTTTTCACAAAAGCCATCAGCCAGCTGTATCAATAGCTTCACTCTCTCTTTGGTTTGCTGAAAAAAACAACAGGAAAGTACTGTGAAGCGCACATGAACCTAAATGACAGAAATCAAAATCACAGGAGACGTGGCACCCTGCTGGCAACTACGGATGGCCCCAAATCCACCCAGTCCACCTCCTCCCAGAATCTGGACTGGCCACCTTTCTTCCACTCTTCCATTGTGAGTGGTGCTCCTATGAGCTCAAAAGTAGAACTTAGCCTATTTGTCAAGGGTCTCTTCTGGTCAGTAAGAGTCTACAGAACAAGTGAGTGAGTGAATGAATGAATGAGGATGTCCATGGAGGAGATTCTCTTTGGTTTTACTGTTCTCCTCTAAGCACTATGTGTATTCCATAAGCAGCTCCCTGCTGGAAACATGTCTGCTCTGTGCCTCCACTTAGACCCCCAGATCTTCACGAATAACCAGGCAACAAGCACAGCACATGGCAGCCCTTGAGCAGCACACCTCTGGAGACCAGAAGGAAAACTCACCCATCAGCAGACTCCATTCAGAGAAGTAGCTTTGCTTTTATAACAAAGGCTATTTCATTTGATGCATAGCCAGTGAAGTATAATGTCAATCAAAGTGTCCCCTTCCCCTAAAGTTAAGGCTCACCACACAGCAATGGTCAGACATGTGTGGCGCTGTCCTCACCCACCCCACATTTTTCAACACATCTTCCACATTATTTTCCTGATTTCCTACTACATTTTCTTTGAGATCTGACATTTTCAAAGAAACAAGTTATTATTTCAAGGACCCTGCTTTTTTCAGTTAAACTCTAAAAATAAAAAAAAATTTATTTATTTTTGTTTTATGTGCATGAGTGTTTCCCCTGCATGTATGGGTGTGCATTATCTGAATGCCTGGGTATCAGATTCCTTGGACCTGGAGTTACAGACTACTTCCCTAGACATCATCAGTCCCTTTCACATTTCTATAAAGACCACTGTCCTTATGGTCCCATGGTCATCCTAAAAGCACAGTGTGCTCCACTCTGTGTGTCAGCCACTGTCACTGTCTACTTATCATCTTCTACCATAGAGTAAATGATTATCTTCTGTATGACTGTCGTGTGTCGCTCTTGAGACTGTCCCCTCCAGAAGCAGGTTTTGTCTACTAATATCCCTTCCACTGTGGTAAAGGCCACCTGAGGAAGTAATGCAAACTATGTGTAGATAAATCTTTAAGGGTTTAGCATCTTAAGAGTTAAAAATGAGTAAGTAAAGATAAGACAGTAGAGTTGCCTACATTAATACAGGAAACAAAACCACCAAGAAGCTAAGAAATACTTGTTTGCATGTGGAAAGGACATCACAAATGTACCAACTGCCAGCAATAACACAATAGGCGGACATTAATTACGTTAAACTAGGAAAGATTTGCTAAGTGTAAAGACTGGTAACACAAGACAGTAGGACTTCATTGCACGACTTCATTCGAACAGACAAAGGGCAATGCCAATCAGTGTCAAAGGCTTCTTCCCTTCTCCACCTTTGCCAAAGATCCTTTCCCCACTGATTTACTTTGTTTCCATCTTCCTTAATATGTACATTAGATACAATTCACGAATTTACCATCCACAGGTCTGTTTCTCTAACAGGTATGTGCTAGCCATGAACCCAGTATCCAGTCAACAATCAGGGCTCAGTAGAAACAGAGAGAGCAAATAAATGTTATGATTAAAAACAATGTACAATCTACCTGTCCCTAAACAGTCCCTTTCTCCAAATATTTTAATTATAATTTGCATTTAAAAAATACATCCAGTAGATTCAAGATTTCTAACAGTAAAATGGATATAAAATGGAAACTTGCCATTTGTTCTCCATCCTTAGATTTTGCTTGTGGTAAAGTATTGTTTAGACATGTTTATTTATGTGTGCATGAATTTACCAATCTCTTCATACTGAGTTAGATTTTGTGTCATTCAGACAAATGACCACACACAAGGAGAGATTTTAGAAGTCTGGTTATTTCCAGCAGTAAAAAGCTGAAAGTTCTAGAAATAATCAGATTTCTAATTATTGCTAATATTTAAATTTCTATCTTTCTGGTGTCAAAGAGAGAGATGAGATATGAACTCAAAAAATTTCTTTCCAAACGGCTACCCAGAACCACTAAAGAAAAATATAAACACTGGTCTTAAAGTGAAGTAGTATAGTAATACCTGAAATATTATCTTAATAATATCAACCCTCATTCTATTTCCTAACTCTAGCAATTATTATAAAAGTAGGTGTTAGCTTAGACCAAACAGCCTCCTATGTGGGAGAAAAGGAGAGTTCAGCCCCATAATGCCTCTCCTCAGCATGCTCTCAGGTGATGGATCCAGGAAGGATGTGTGGCCTGTGCTCACAGATGCTCTCACTGAGCCCAGCATCTGGCACCAGGGACATTACTGCTGCGGACCCAGAGAGGCATGGAAGATGACTTCAAGGCTGTAAGTGGTTTAGTGAGGGGGATTGCAAACCTCACAGTGTGCAAAGACTAAATGACAGGCTGTTCTGAATGTCCTCCTCAGACCTCACCCCTTCAGAGGCCAGTCATTGTCATGAACACAGAAATCTACTCCAAAATGAAGCCCAGGAGCTGGGTATGATGGTGCCTGCACAGCACTGGAGAAATGACCACAATGAGGATGACAAAGGGACTGAGTCAAGAAGTCTTGGTAAGACAGTGGTGTGGAAATTTTTCTTGGTTTATGGCTTTAACCCCAAAAGTGTTCTAATTTGAATTACTGTAACAGATTGGGAGACTGTCCTGTTAGTGCTGAGGATTTGATTCGGGTTGTGGGAAACATAATTTCTTAGGAAACACTAAGATAGCATGGGGGGACAAGCAAGGTCAAAGCTCAGGTCATCCTCACAGCCAAGCTGGGCTCTCTAACTCAGACAGAACCCACACGAATGACAATGCACAGCTTCCTCCTAACAGAATTAATTCAACATAGTTGACAAAAGCAGCGGTCCTATAGACTTGGTCAGATGGCACCTACAATTTTAGATCTAACAAAGCACAAGAATAAAGATCTGCATATCACTGTCTTATACTTCCAATAGCCACACCCAAGGTAAACAGAAAGAGACATTTAGGAATAATGGGAAAGCTCCCCACATATATTCTCCAGGTGAACAAGATGGAACTGTCACTGAACTCAGCAGTAGTGTAGTCCCAGGGCTGTGAACAGGCTATGGAGACACAAACACATGGCTGGGGCACAGGGGAGTGCTGGAAAGTAACTGCTCTTTGATCTGCCTCTGGGTGTAAAGTTAGACAATTTCTTACAACCTTCCAATCAAAGGATCACTGAGTAAACAAATACAGAATGTAACACTCATGATAATGATGAGTTTGTATTCGTACAAAAGAAATAGGAATTTCATAACTGAACGTGCTGTATCCAGGGGGAGGGAAAGCTATGGTCCTCACTTTAGACACAGGACCACTGAGCTCTATGGGTCCATCTTCCACCTTGCCTGAGCCTCACTCTATCCAGTGCACAAGGAACAGGACCAGGGTTTCCCAAGGCCCAGTTACTCAGAAGCTGCTGGGAAACAGGGAGGAAAGGCCAGGAAGGAGAGGAGGAGGAGCCAGAAACCGTACAGAAGCAAAAACTCAAATGGACACACTGCAAAGTAGCTATCGTGTCTCCAGTGGGTTCTAAAATTCTCCTTTATGTTTCCAAGGCTGGTTAAGGGCCAGAGGAGATTGTGATTCTAGATGGTTTTTGTTTTTTTGAAATAGGCTCTCTCTGTGGCTCTGGCTAGCCTGGAACTCGTTATGTACAACAGGTTAGCCTCAAGCTCACAGAGATCCATCTGTCTCTGCCCCCAAGGTTCTGGGACTGAAGGCATGCCACTATGTCCCCCCATCTCAAGATAATTATTCTTGTTTCTTTATAGGAACACTTGTGGTTCTAGGGGGTTTGATTTTTGTGTTTTGTTTTGTTTGAACAAAAATGTTATTGAGGTTGGCCATTTATTTTTCACTCTTAAATCTGAAATAATTGTCAGCATCTTCTAAAAACTCAAGTCTACCATTAAAATATATTTTTGAAAATATGCACACCTATACACATATCAAGAACAAAACAACCAACCCTTGGATATTCAGCAAGAGGATTCCAAGAGTGAAGGCGTTTGCTGCTGAGCCTGGAAACCTATGTCTGATCCCAGGATCCACATAGTGGGAGAACTAAGTTGTCTCAACCTCCACATGTCTTCAATAGCACGTATAGCCCAACACAAATTTAATGTAATTAACTTTTTAAATTACATGTAATTTAAAAACAAACTCTGAAAAACAAAAACACAGTCATAGAGAAGGGAACTAATTCTAAGCAATTCAAAACTATCCTGAGATAAAGACTAGAACCAGTTCCTAGGAAGCCTGCTTTGGGAACAATTTGTGTCAATGTGTGTTTTCTTACAAATATGTATTCATAGTACATGTATACATAGACACAAAGATATAATCCTCCTGTAATAAGTATCCATTCTCTTTTTAAGAGAAAAGTGGCCATGCCTCTAGTGTTGCAAACACACAAAGAAACAGTGATCAGCTTTGTCAGCAGTAAACACAGACCATGTTGGGACTGGACCATTGTGAGCAATGCCACTGTGACACTTTCCAGGAACTGATACGAAGGGCAAGACAAAGAAGGAAACACCCCCTACTGTTTCAGAAAAACAAGAAGACATGATAAAATAACCCAGAAAGCAAATAAGAAAAAGAAAGCCAAGAAATAACACAAAGGACAAAGACAAAAGTCAGGAGAAATGGAAGTAATCATGGATATCAGGTGAACACAGACAGGTAAACAAAGCGGATAGGTAAACGGTCTCACCTAGGAAGAGCACCACATCACTTAAGCTGATGGGCACTGTAACTGGCGGCCACTTCTCCAGGCCACAGGCCTTTCTCCATGATGGCTCTAATGAGTACCTCTTTTCCCTAGAGTGTATGTTCTAGGGTATTCTGGGAAAGCCCAAGCACACTTACAGATCAGAAGCCCGCTCCCACGCAGGTTTACCTTGGCAGTTATCTGAAACTCCTCATGTTCTTTCAGCAGCTCCTGTGTGTGCTGAATGCTGGACCCTGTCGAGGTATGCGTGGAGAGGTAGAACTCCCCATTGTCATGGATCCACTCTAATGCCTAGAGGAGAGGAACGGAACACACAAATGTTCACAGGATAAATATTTAAGGGAAGCAGACATTTCTGCATGCCTTGTTTGCATAAGCCATGGTCGGTACACAACAACACGTAGCCCCTCACAGAGACACATTCCTTAAAGAAGCATCATGGCCGCAGAGTTTAAGGGCAGGGCAGGGGATAAAGAATCCTGCTACTGATGCAGCAACAATCGACCAATGGTTCAAGGGTTCCCTATGACCATGAACCCACAGGCCTAGCAACAGGACGTTCCAAGAACCCATCACATCTCTTTTCAGGAACACAGAGTAGATGAAACCACAATGGCAAAGGCCTGGACACGCATGGCTTTTCTAACGTGAAGGGTGTTTCAGGTGAAACAGAAGCAGGTGTGCCTTTCCAGGCCTCTGGTTTCCTCCCCAGACTACTTTATCCACCTAGAAGACCCCCCCCCCCAATCGATGTGGATTTCACTTGTGTTTTAGCTGTGTCCTGCAGAGAACTCATTCCACATATGCATAAGCTCCCCACTGGGCAAAAGCCAGAAGACACCTTTCTTGTGTAGTGACAATGCCTGGAGAAAGGAGTCAGCCAGGCTCAGGTGCCAATGCTAAATTAGATCAGACTTATTTAAGCACACATGTCTACACAGCCCATGCTAAAAAGCAGGAGCTTAGCTATGTGTCCTAGACTCCTCAAGGCACCCACTCTAACATGTTGATATTGGAACACCCACTTAGCTCTCTTTTTCTGATACATTACTGCATCTGTGGCTGTGTGTGTGTGCTTGCATGGGTATGTTACTGTGTGGGTGAAGGAACCCCTGTAAAGGTCAGAGGTTAACTTAGGCTGTCATCACGTAGGACAGTTTCTCTTACTGGCTTGGAATTAAGCGAGTAGGCTAGGCTGGCTGACAACTAAACCTTAGAGATCTGCCTGTCTCTGCCTCCCTCAGTGCTGTGATTACAAGTATACATCACCTTAGCTGGATTTTTTTTTTTAAATGTTGGTTCTGAGGTTCACATTTATTCCCAAGAACTCTACCTCCTAAACCACCATACCCTATCCCCCCAGTTCCATCTGTGGAACTTTCTTGTAGCAAAAAAGATAAAAGGAAATCTGAAGTCCCAGGGCACTTCAGATACCAGCTGGACATTTACTTTCTTCAAGCTTACAGATGGTCACTCCATCTCTGAAACAATGTTTACACTGATATAAGTGAAGGTCACATCAACTTCTTCAATGCCCACTGTAAAGTGCTCTCAATACACGCTGTGGAGGCAGATGCCCTCTGGAAGAAGAGCAGCCTCAACCCCAGACTGTAGCCAGATTCCAGGAGGAATGAGGGAACCCTACCTTGCAGACTGCAGAGGAAGACACATGAAAAGCAAGTCAGAGGCACCAGTGGTGATGAGAGTAAGAAAGGCCTTGTCAGAAGGAGGCCATTAGAAGTGGGGGTTTGGGTGGGACCTGGGGCTAAGGAGCAACACAGGGATAGCCCTGTGAGATATAAGCCAGCTCAGCCTGCCACAGAGAAAGAAAACAGAAGAGAGCAGAGCAGAGGCTGTGGAGAGCAGGCAGGCTCACAGAGCTCACAGGTAGAGTTTGGAGCTCTTTGCAGAAGCAAACATAGCTACTGTACAGAGAAGGAGTGGAAACTGAGGAGAAATGGCAGAGGTTCTGCTTGGATGAAGAGAGAAGGTAGAGTGGAGTACACAGGAAGTCAGCACCGGCAGACTAACAGAAACAAAGGTGGGAAGCAAGGGCAACAGAGGAAAGGCAGGAATCAAAGACACACCTCGTGGCTCTAACTGAGTAGATGAGAGCGGGCTCGGCACTGCAGCTTTGCTTCTGGTGAGGCCAAAGTGGACAGATGCTGAGGAAGCACCAGGAATTTATAAATCTGGAGCCGAAAATAGAGGTCAGGGCTGGGAGACACCCAGGGAGAGATAGGAGGAGAGGAAGAAGAACCAAGAACAGTGTAAACTCAGTCCTGAGAGGCAGCATTCACTGCTAGAGATAAGAGAGAGAGGCCTTGGGAGGTGGAACCAGGACTGGCTAGAGGGATGACAAGTCCAGAGGCCATTAAGAACAATGGCACCCACTTAGTAGTCTCAGTGTGCCACACTGAAAATTGCAAAATCTGAGAGATCAAGATCTGCTGCGAGCATAGATGACCGACCACTAGAGTGCTGGGACTATGTGTGGAACAGAGGTCAGGAGGACAGCAGGCCTGGCAGGTCCCCATCAGCAATGCTAGGAGAAGGATTCAAAGCTGTGCCTCTCTGCAGCTGAACCATACCTTGACTCTAAACTGAGAGACAAGACGTGAGAAAGAATGCGTCAGTACTTAGAAACCAAAGCCACCTCTGTAATGACGGAGCATGGTGGAATACCTTTAGAGGATGCTAGGAAAATGCAATGGAATGTTATGGAATAGCACAGCCTGCCACTTCCCTGCGGGGATCTGATCACAGGTCAGAGTAAGGTCATCAGAGCACCAGAGCTGGGGTCCATGAATTCCAATCTGTAGGGAGTCCAGCAGTTCTGGACGTGACTGTCCTTGTGAGACTAACGTATCGATTTGGAACTAAGTCTGGACACTGGACACTATGAGAAACCTATGCTGAACCCTAACTTCTCTTTGGCTAACAAGACCTGGCTGAATTAGTCCTCTGTGTAAGGAATGTGTGCTGAGCATTGGTTTAACAAACAGCCCACACCAGAGTCCCGGTCAGTCCTGATGACCACAGGGAGCAGCCCCAGGTGGCTCTCGGTTCATTTACACAGAGAACGCCCTAGTCACACTCAGGTGTTGAGGGAACAGAACTAGTCCTGTGCTTCTCTGCTGACCCTCCCTGACATTTCAGAAGAAAAACACATGCATCCTTGTGGTGCTACTGAGGCCAAAGAGAACTGAAATGAATTTTAACATTTAAGATGTAAGTAAATAGATTTTACTTTAAAATGATCTGCTCTGACTGATGGTCTCTTCAGAAGTACTTTATCCCACAGTGCCTTCAGAGGGAAAATGGAAAGCTTCTTGTCTCTGCCTCCGTCAAACTCAAGAACCGTTTATGATTATGCAGGATTATTAGAAATTTTGTCACATTTCTTACCTAGTTTTATCTCAATCTATCTGAAAATTAAAACTTTTCCTTCAATATATAAATACAGTAATATTAAAAAGAGAACACCTGCTGTATTGCCATAAGCACTTAACCAGGACTTGACAAAGCTTTCTAAAAGTAATTATGTCAATGACTTGCACGTGGCAGCTTTAAGTGTGAGCTTCAGACAGCTCAGGGAAACTAGATGGCACCTTTGTATAGTGAGGGACATACGGGGCTCCGGGGTTTCATTCTTTATAACAAACTTAATTAAAAGACACCATTGTTTCTACCATCAGGATGTGGTGTTAAAGATGGCTTTTGTAGCAAAAACCTGCCAGTCTAGCAAAGGAGGTGTGAGCACAGGTGGAGAGCTGGGGTGGGGTATGGGTGTAGGGCTTAGGGGCGCAAGGATGCACTGACCTGTTTGGCACTCCTTTCAAAGACCACATACTGCTGACACTGGTCCAGTCGCCTTTTTCTCATGGTCCAATAATGCAATACCCTGTTTTCCCGCTGGAAGAGTTCATTCAATATATCTGAGATGAAAAAGGAAAAGATGTTGGTGCTTGCTCTCCATTAAAACACCTTCAAAAACCTACTTGCTTTCATTTGAACATTTCTGCTTGAAACAATATGCTAAGAAATGGTGACACTCCTGTCTAAGGTCTCAGTCAGCACTGGGAGCAGATTCCTCATTCTTCCACTCTTAAATCTGAAGCCAATGTGGAATATGTACAAGACTCTTTTAAAATAAAAACAACAACACAATAGAACAGTAAATTTAAAAAATGAGATTTCTATGTTTGTTTGCTAGTACTTTCTAAACATAAAGCCTTAAGAAGGAAGGAGGGAATGAGAGAAGCAGATGGCAATGGAGCTGTGAAGGCAAGAATGCCTTATTCTATAAAAACTGATATACAATAGCTACTGTCAAAACACTGTACACATAAAAAACAGGAAAAACTAGTGGAAACATATAGGTCACAGACCCAAGTTCCTAAACAGATATCCTACTCTGGCCTGGAATTCCATGAAGTGTTGGGATAATCTATAACTTCTGATCTGTTGCCACCTCTGCAGCGCTGGAATCACAGTTGTAGACAATCACGCCTGGCTTATGTGGTGCTGGAGACTGAACCCAACACTTCCTGAACGCTGAGCAAGCACACTGTGAACTGATCTACAACCCCATGGTTCACTTTTTGTTTTTTATTTTTGTTTATTTGGTGCTAAAATCGGAAAACAAAGCCTTACAGGTGTAAAACACACCATCTACTACTGAGTTATACCCTTAGTCCTGAAGTAACATAACTGTGAACACTAAAGATTGGGCAGTAAACAAACAAACACATGCTTAACCTCACACAAGCAGCAAGAGCTTCCTTCCTGTTTTATTGGCGAAGACTGACACTGCTCAGGCTTGGAAAGAAGGTAGGGTATAGGTCCATAGGACCCTGTGATCCTGTATTATGCAGTGGGACTTTAGCACAAGGCATTCTTGGACTAGGCAAAGACTCTGAAAAGTGCACACCACTGAACTAGAGTTTATCTTTTGGACAAATGGTGCTCTAAAAATAATCAAAACTGCTGATCCTAAGATGAATATCCCGGAAGTGCAGATATGAACTTCAAGGAAATGCAGATATGAAGACACCTGAAGTCAGTTCCTGAAATGCATCCGAAAGGAAGAAATCCAGTCTCTAAACAGTGGTTTACAAAGGTGACTAATATGTGCTATACAAAGTGGTATGTGTTTTTCATAGGGGAATATAGCCCTTTTTATTTATTTTTTTTGTAAAAAATGCATAGACAAGACACAAAAAGGGGATTATGCAATTTATGCACATTTGGGCACCTGTGGTGATGTGAATGAAAATAAACCCCCATAGGCTCACAGGGAGTGGCATTATTTGAAAAAATTAGAACCTGTAGCCTTACTGGAGAAAATGTGCGGTGGGCTCTGAGGTCTCAGAAGCTCAGCCAGGCCCATTGGCTCACTCTCTCTTCCTGCTGCCTGCTAATCCAAATGTAGAGCTCTCAGCTCTTTCTCCAGTACTAAGTCTGCCTGCATGCTGCCATGCTTCCTGCCAAGATGATAATGGACTAAACCTCTGAACTGTAAGCCAGCCCCAATTAAAAGCTCCTTTATAGAGCTGCCGTGGTCATGGTGTCTCTTCACAGCAATAGAAACTCTGACTAAGGCAGCACTTAAAGGTGTTTAGAGTAAGGTTACTCTACTCTAGAAGTCAATAAAACAAAGAAAAAGTTTTAGAAAAGAAGAACCAAGACAGAAAGGTATCAAACCAACGATACCTATAATGTTATATTAGAAAATCTTAACAGCAGTAAGTCTTCCACAACATCGAGTTCCTATAGACTATGAGCTTTGTGAGAAAGCGCTAGAGTCTCAATTATGCATCAGCTGAATGTCACACTGTCCTGACCTTCCAGTTAAGATTTTGATTTATATAGTGATTTGCTGAGTTCAGCCAGGGCCATCAGGTGATGTTGTGTTTGGAGCTATCCACTGGGGCCTGTGAGTCACCAGTGGGAACATTAATGAAGACAATGACCGCCCTTCTGCCAGGTCTCAAGAGCAAACAGCAGGGCCCTGTGGGTTTTAGTTCCAGTTACTGAAAGCACAGGAAATATATTCATTTCAATTTCTTGAAACATGATTTTGACATTTTTTTTTTTTTTTGGTTTTTCGAGACAGGGTTTCTCTGTGTATCCTTGGCTGTCCTGGACTCACTTTGTAGACCAGGCTGGCCTCGAACTCACAAAGATCCGCCTGCCTCTGCCTCCCAAGTGCTGGGATTAAAGGCGTGCGCCACCACCGCCCGGCTGATTTTGACATTTTAAGTCTGCCAAAGCATTAAGCTCCCGCTTCCATACAAGTACTGCACACATGTTAAAGAGAGCTCTCTGCTCTCACTTAGCAGCTAAGTACAGTGTTAACTGCCCTCAGTTTCCGAGAGGTGCTGAGACCATGAGATCTGACTCCCTAGCTGCATCCTGTGGAGTTATACTGGTGTCCTGCCTGTAAGACATGCATGGCCATATTGTGTCCTGCCTGTA
>CAJQZJ010034157.1:5688854-5699646 GCA_907164525.1 Lophiomys imhausi | reverse complement strand
TGCCTGTAAGACATGCATGGCCATATTGTGTCCTGCCTGTAAGACATACACGGCCATATTGTGCTGCCCTCACTCCAAGAGGTGTGGAAGCAAACCCTTTGCCACCAAATAGACTGCAAGAGAAACAAAATATTTCCAGCAGTTGACAGCCTCCTTTATTATAAGACACAAGACTCAATGTTACAACTTTTGCCAATAAACTTCAGTCTCAGAAGGCTTTATCCAGCAGACAATGGAAACAGATGCAGAGACCCATAGGTAAAAATTAGGTGAAACTCAGGGAGCCTGTGGAAGTTAGGGGAAGGTTCCAGGGAACTGGAGGAGGCACGGACACCACAAGAAGACACACATAGCCAATTAACTCAGACGCAGGGGGCTCATAGAGACTGAACCACCAACCAAGGAACTTGCATGGACTGGTCCTAGGCTCACTACACATATGAAGCTTATGGGCTGCTTGGTCCTCAAGTGGATCCCCTAACAATTGGAGTGGGGACTATCTCTGACTGGGTCTCTATTACCTCCCTCTGGACCCCATTTTCCTAACAGAGCTGCCTTGTCTTGCCTCAGTGGAAGAGAAGGCACTTAGTCCTGATGTGCATGTGCCACAGTGTGTTGGTACCAGGCAGGGGAAGGGTAATGAGGGAAGTGGGTGGGAGGGTGGGATTGGGAGGAGGGGAGGGAAGGGGAAGGGAATAAAATAAACAAATAAATTTAAAAAGAAAAAAAAAGATGAAAAAATAAAACAAAACAAAAACTCTTTCAGTCTCAGCTGCGTGAAACTGGTTAAGCAAGCTACTTACTCTGTATACCTCATGCTTCATCTGTGTAACTTTCTATACACAGCAACCCTATTATGTACATGTGGGTATAAATTTCCCCAAACCTACCTTTTTCTATACATTTACAAGAAAATGAAAAAAATATTCTATTATACTCAAGTGGTATTAAACTATATAACATTTTGGAACTTGCTTTTATTAATTAACCATGCCTTAGGAATACAACATTGAACATACTTTGCAGCCACCAAACTGGTATATGATTTCTTGACTTAGCTTTTGAAACTATTTTGCATATAGATAACTGCAATTTTCATTTCTGACCACATGTTCACTCACATATATTAACAGGCAACAGCAGTAACTATCCTGAATGCCATGTTTTCTGTTTTATACTTGGCTTACTCAGTGTACCACCAGTCTACATATTCCTTCCTATTTTGCTGTTGAACTGATAGTTCATGAGGCTGTCACCAGCATGAACTGGACACTTAGCAGCCACAGGAAGCACTCGGCTGCAAACTCACTTTTCACTTGCTGTTCTGGAGCTTTGATGTGCGTCACCATCCCCGGCATGCTCACGCTGTTTCTGTGAAGGTATTTCAGGAAGACGTCTGCATTCCTTCTGGCCAGTGTGCAAGCCTAAGGAACAATGGGGGACAATGGATCAGCAATGTGACTTAGGCAGATATGTATCTTGAGTATATGGAGATGGCAATATCTTATGTTTATATCACAAGTCTTTACTTAACAGCCATCAGGCCAAATTGTGGTTTACAAGATGCAGAGATTAAATTCTATTTAAAATTAAAATTGAAGAAAAAGAAAAAGAAGAAAGGATGGAAACATCTTTTGGACTCATTGATCTTGGAGGGTTAGATTACGTTACAGATTGCACAGTGTGCAGGCTGTGTGGCATGACACTGAGGGCAACTCCTGACTTACACCAAAGAGGAAAAAGAGCCCTTTCCCAGGCAAGCCTTGAGGAGACTGCATCCCATGTACACACTGATTGCAGTCTAATGGGAAGCTGGGAGCATAGGGCCCAGCTATACTGGGCTGGACTTCTGTAAGGGCCAGACAGTAAGTAGTAAACACTTCCAGGCCGAAGGGTCACATGTCTCAGTCTCTGGCCTTACCTTGTAGCTGAGACTGTCATAAACAATATGTAAAAGGACCAGACTCCTCCCTCAATCTTAGCAAGACTAAGGTGAATATAATAATAATAATTTATAATAATATAAACCCTCAGGTTCTGAAGAGGTTTATTATTTTGCATTATTGTGGTGATTGTCAACTACTGATGTACTGGGTAACCTGTAAGGGATGTCAGCAACGTATAGTAAATTCTCACGTGAGATTGATGGGTGGGAAAACCCAGATGCACAGGCCCTTTCTATAGACTTACTCAAATGGCTTTTACTTTGTAATTTTAGCTGAATGCTTTTTATAATCATGTTAACTAAGTGGTATTCATTCCTACCATGTGGGTTCTGGAGCATGAGACGAAATCTCCAAACTAAAACACCTAATGGTGGTTGGCTTTAGAAAACCAATGACAAAGGCCAGCTGGGAGTAATCTCTAAAGTCTTGTGGCAACACAATTAATGCCTGCATGCTACAATGGTTGTCCCATCCCAAATTGCTTAACAACAACATCCCTGTGCTCTCTGTAAGGTCCCCAATGAAAAGAATCAAAGTTCAGTTTTCCAGACTAAACAATAATTTTGTCAGCTGTTGACCTTTAGACATGAAACAGATCATTAAAGGCTGAAGGAAATGGTGTCTCTGGTAGGGGTGGGTGGTCAGAATGCTGAAGCAGTGAGAAAAATTAAACTATGCAAAGTGACAAAGTAAACAGCCCCATGTTTCTAATGGGCTGGTCAGAACAGACATTCAGAACCTGTTAAAAGTGCTGCCTTGTAGACCCCCAGTGTATGAGGAGGTTCTCAGCCCTCATACGACTGCTGAACTGGGGCGGGGGACTGTTATGCAGGGACACTCCACTCCAGAGGAGTGGGATGGAAGGGATAGGGGGTAGAGGGTGTAAAGAGGACACTGTGATAGAGATGTAACCTGAAGTAATAAATAAATATTAAAAAAAAAGCGCAGCATGGACACATCCATGTGTCCAATGTTTCTGAACACTTGACCACTTAAAAAATTTAATTGTTTCAACACACAGTTGTGACTTCTGTGTGGGCCAATAGCATGTACATAAAAACATGGTTAAGCACTCCTGCGAGTCCACATTTGACCTTCTCAGACAGAAAGCACTGAGCCTGTGTGTATACCACTCACTCACTCACTCACAGGTTGCTTCCTGATCAGGTGCTAGCACCCGTCCCTCAGCCACGGGTGCTCGTGTTGCCCCACGAGGTGTTTCGGCATCTTGTGAGATTCTGCAGGCCTGAAGAGGCCAAATGTCCAAAATGATTCATTAACCTACAGATATTGTGCTCTGCCATATCCCAGCCACTCACTTTCCGACTGCAGAATTCATGGGTTTCCAGTTAGCAGTGACTCTGCCTCGGAGAAATCTCATGAGGATAATATTGTTACACAGCACTGTAATCTCAACCAATACTTATTTGTAGATGTCTAGCTCATTCCCATGTAACTAATAAGACAGTGGGAGTTTCATGAGAAGGATCAGACTATCATTGATGGTATCATCCCAGCCCACTTTCCATCCCAGTCACTTTCCATACAAGGAAATCAGGGTTGTGTGTGTGTGTGTGTGTGTGTGTGTGTGTGTGTGTGTGTGGCCTAGATGGGGACCTCTGAAAGTACAAATTGTATATCCACGTATGTACCAGCAACCTACAAGAACCACTTCTAAATAGCAGGAGACTCTGTGGCCCTCAACATCCAATCACTGTGACATCAATATCCAACAGCCCTGTACCTTCAGGAAGGCCTCCTTTTGTTCGAGGTGCTTGCTAATCATGGGAGTGACATGGTCAGTTTCAGAATTGGGGCCCAGCTTGTCAGCTCCACCACACCAGTCCTCTTCCCTCTTGTACTCCTGCTCCAGGCTCTCCAGAACACTGCAGACCTGAGGGAAGAGAGTTCCCGGCTCAGAAATCATCTCACATCTGCTGTCTCACCAGCACAGGTGGGAGCACTCTCATCTGGGCTCTGGGGAAAGCAAAGGAGGAAGGACCAGGAATGCTACAGGCCACCATGGGCTTCTCCTGGCTCAAGGCAGGCAAAGAGAACTTCAGAATATGAGCTAAAACAGAGATGAAGCCCCCATTGTCCCAAGGCTTCTCATAAAAGAGGAAAGAAGAGAAAAGCTGTGTCTTCTCAGCTACTTGTCAACCTGCTATTTGAAGCTGACATAACCTCAGAGCACATCTTCCCTGCTTAACTTGGGCCTTCGCAGATCACTATGAATAGCTATGAGGACTGTGGTAGAGCTGTCCCTAAAGTAAGCCCAGAACAGTCAGGTACTGGGAGCCTAGGAGCACCCTCTCTCCCAACCTGTTCTGAAGTCTTGTAGAAGGCCACTGAGGCATTGACCAGCTTGAGGCGGTCCTCCATCTTGAGCATGAGCTGCTGCCAGTGGGAGGCGACCTTCTCTGCACAGTCTCGAATCATGTCCGTGTCGTAGTGGTTGGCCTGCAGCATGGCCTCGGCCTTCTGCTGTACCTGGAGTGCACTCTGGTGTGTTTTCTAGACGCAGGGAAGATGGGAAGGTTCATTCAGCAGGGCATCACACACTAATGCAGGAAATGGGATACTCTCCTTGGCTAACAGAATCAACCCTGGCTACTACTCACTAGGATGCTTTGCAAATTTCAGTAAAGTAGTTCTAGGCCTCGACCCAGCCAGGCTGATATTTAATTTATCTAATGAAGGATGAAAAACATTAAGACTTCCCAGAATGACACTCAGCTATGGGGTTTTCCATTTGAAAAGCAACAGGAACGACTCTTAGCAATTGATATTCTAAAGCTCTGTTCAAGTGTGCCAAATTTATTATCCCCACTGGCTTTCTTGTAACAGCCACTGCAGGCAAAACAACAAGTGGAAAAGAGGAGGCCATAGAGAATGCTTTTTATTTTTATTTTCAACTGAAGCAGTGGACTCCACTGAAACAGGTTTTGAAGAACTAGTGATTTTTTTTTGTTTGTTTGTTTTAAAGAAAAAATAGAGAAAAGACTGAGAATGTTCCATGCCACCCACAAAGAAAATCACATGGCAAGCCCTGATGCCAGGGGCTCTCCAGGGAAGATCTAGAACACGAGGCACTGCTAGGGCAGCACAAAAGCCCCAGAGAGAAGAAAACGCTGCATTTCACCTGATGGAGAGGAAATGATGTGTTAAACGCTGACTACCGTACAGATTCCCAAATGACTGACACTTGAGTTTGATTACCGATAACCCTTGGCACAGCGGCTGTTCAGGTTTGCAAAGCTACCTGGAGTAGGAGCCTCAGGAAGAGGCTGTCTCTGGCTGGAGCAGCTGACAGTACATTGATCTCAGCTGTGAATTAGTGCTGACTTCCAGGCTTTTTCTCTGGCTAACATAAAGGCTTCTATTATCAAACACCCCTGTTGAAGCCCTACCTATACTTAGAGGTCACCCATCACAACTACTACCCACCCCACCAAAGAAACCAACTGTAAAGCGGCTAGTACACCGCTAACACTGAGGGTGAGCTGGCTGGACGGCCAAGGCTTCTGCCACTGTCTGGTGTAATCTTGACCCTCAGCCCATCAAAGTGAATCCTGTTGCCTCTCAGCAAGCAGCATGAAGAGCTGAGCCGTCAGCATTATTTGTGCCTGATCACGGTGAGAGACCCTTCATACTCTTTGTTCAAACTGTGCCTGTAAGACCAGCAAGACATTAAAACACCTCACTTCAGGCTCCACTTTGAGCTACCTGACTCAAGACACTTTTAATCAGAGACCATGTATCCTGCAAGGACCCTTTCATGGGACAGGTGGGGGCTCTGGCCACTGGGACACTTTGCAAGACTGTCCTCCATCCGTGGCAGCTGTGGATTGTTTCCTTTCCCCACAGTCAATGGTGTTCTGCCGAGCTCGTAGTTTCTCTCCCACCCAGGCTGCGGCTGCTCCAGTGGGTGATGTAGTATCAGGTGCTATCCGGCTGCTCGCCGTGCCACCAGGTCCACCCACAGACTTACCTCGATGGCATGCTGGAACTGCTCGTGTTCTCTCTGAAGCTGTTCGGCCTCCTGCAGGGAGCTGGCGGTAATCAGCCCTGCATTTAACATGGACTCTCCATTTCGGATCCAGCCCAGCACCTGAAACAGGACAGAGGGTAACTGTGTGCAGTGGACCTTCCAGTACACCCTGAAAAACAACTGGGATGAGTCTGCAAAGTGGTCTGCAGCAGTGGTTCTCAACCTGTGGGTCGTGACCCCTAAGACCACTGGAAAACACAGATATTTACATTATGATTCACAAATCAGTAGCAAAACTACAGTTATGAAGTAGCAACAAAAGTAATTTTATAGTTGAAGTTACCACAACACAAGGAGCTGTATTAAAAGGCTCACAGCATTAGGAAGGTTGAGTACCGCTGGTCTAGAGGCTCCCACTAAGGAGGCAAACCTGACTTTCTTACTAACCTACCAACACAGCCTACAGTCCCTGAAGGGCTCGCATCACAAACACTGCCTCAAGAGTACTGCAAGTTTGATGGCTTAGAAGGCAGGGGAGGGCAGCAGGTTATGCGAGCATAGAGCAGAGCAGCTCAGGTCCATGTCATAAGCACACTTGCTCACTGAATGAGTTCTCTGACACTCGAGGGAAGTCCTGCCAGTTCAGATTCTCCTGATCCACAGTAAGGTTGGTCACTTGATTAGTAAAGGCAACTCCTCTGCTTCCCTGACTTTCTGAGTAGTATCAGTATTATATATATGACAATAGCCCAGGTGTGAAATACGCTGCACTACAATGCTCAGGGACCAAATCATAAGACTCTCATGTTCACATACTACATGGGTTTTGTCAGGCCTGTAGAACATTTTCTTAATTAGTGAATGATGGGGAGGGCCCAGTCCACTGTACGTGGGGCTGCTCTGGGCAAGAGACCCTGGGTTCTATATCAAAGCAGGCTGAGCAAGCCATGGAGAGCAAGGCAGTAAGCAGCTCCCCTCCATGGCCTCTGCATCAGCTCCTGCCTCCAGGTTCCTGCCCTCACTGCTTTTGATGATGAACTCTTCTATAGAAGTGTGAGTGAAACAAATCCTTTCCTCCCCAAGTTGCTTTTGGCCGTGGTGTATCATCACAGCACTGCTAATCCTAACCAAAACACTACCCATCAGCAAAATCGCAGCCTGGTGTATGATAGGAACGCTGAACACGTAAATACTACTGCTGACTCACGAAATGGGTAAACAGCTTTTTAAAGCCACCTTTATAGTCTAAGCAGCTTAGTAAGGGGAATAACTATTTCATTTCTTAAGGAAGTGGTTTTTCTTGAGGCATGGATAAACACGCACAGGTTACAATGCTGTGTCTCCTACAAATACTAGTAGCACTAATGAGAGCACTGGGTTCCCTCCACCACTTCTGGTGCCAGGAGCATGGGCTCCCCTGTGAACATGACCTGTGTCTGCAGCACACCATGGTGCGGCTGAGGCCCCCAGCACTTCCTTCAACGAGGCCAACGTGGGCTTTCTGTGCTATGGACAGACTATAACAGAGTTACTTCTCCGTCAAGTCGCTTCATCAAGGGACTCCCCCACCATGGGATAAAGTCCAATATCTACATGTGACTCCTATTGGAGCTTAGCCCATTTCTGCTCCAGCCTCGCTCCTGTATGTGGTATTATATATAGTGTGCAGGTAACTCAAGAAAAGCCAAGCCTTGCAGACTGTGGCTGTGTCCAGATAATAAAAGTTTATGGGGAGAACCGTGCATTTCCTTAGCCTAGGAAGTAATGTGCTTTAAACAAGAGACCGCCAAGTAGTAAAACAAATGCAAGGACGTCATCCTCAAGCTCTTCTGCTGTTTGGCTGGCCATCCAGGGAGGCTATGGGCTCTGTTTTTACCGTGAGATGCTGTCTGGGGGCACGCAGAACCTTACGTATCAGGACGACTACATGGAGATCGATCCTGCAGCTGACTCACCAGACCTCACTGTCCCTCAGGGTCACTCACCTGCTTCACTTCTGCCTGCAGGTGGCGCAGCTGCACACACTGCTCCAAGTGTTTCCGATGTTGTTCAGCTGCTAAATCCAACTCCTGCTGCTTCTCATGAAGAAATTCCAGGAGGTCCTGGACTCGAGTAGCCATGTCCACATCTCTGTCGCAAAGCAGCTCCACACCTGTGAACAGTGATAGGAAACCTTCATTTCACACCTGTCAACTTCTCCTCTCACTTAACACACTACCCGGTATGGCTTGTGAGTTACTTGCCCACTGTGGGCCACCTGCACTAGCCAGCAAGTATGGAGAGGCCCAAGCCAGCAGTGACTCATTTATACATATATCCAGCATACTAGGGTGTGAGAGGATGCACAGATAAGAAAACCAACTACACCTCCTACCTCTGGGACTTGGTAACAGGGTAGCAGCTTTTACAAATAAGTGAGTGTGCCACCCTTCAGGAAGTGTTTAATTTACTATGTGTAAAGCAAGAAAGGCATGCAGGATGTTGGTGTGAAAGCTTTTGATACTACATTTACATTCTGGGAGCCTACAGCGACATCTGCTGGACACTGAAACTAAGAAATAATGTGAAAACACTTTCTTGGGGCTTTACATTTCACTCACAAATACAACAAATCACTTTGCAAAATTAAAGTTCTTACTTGAAGCAATTCTGGAAAAATTTAAGGGTTAAGTTTCCGAAGCATAAAGTTAAATGTGACTGTATGATGTGAAATAAAGTGAAAAGCACCTTCTCCTTTCAAAGAACGGATCTTGGCAGGTAACAGATCATTAGCGGAAGCCACAGTGTTTAGACTCATCTAGTCTCGTGGGGATGCAAAGAACCCATGACTGCCACAGGATGGAGGACCTTTCTTACCAGAGGCCTGGACTTCATTGACATACTGCAAGAGATCCTGTCCTTGGTGGATGACGTCGAAAGTCAGATTATTCATGGTCAGGGCTTTGTCTGCGTGGTGCTGCAGGCGCTGCTCAGCGATCGTAAGGTCCTCCGTATCAAAGTCATTCATTTGCTGGGAAAGCTCATCATTCCAAGACTCGAGGTCTGAGATGATCTGAGAGAGGAAAGTATCTATGTAAGACCAGAGCTTAAAACATATGCTACCACATCCCACCGTGTCTGAGTCAGCCATCATTAATTAAGGCCTTGTGAACCATCGTGGCAAGTAAATAACGGGTCATCAGGATGTCATCACTTGACACGCCAAATCTCAGGTGCCCTACAGATGTGGGACAGCAGGACGTGGCTGCTCATGAGTGGCACCATGAAGAACCACCTCTGGAACATTTCTGCACAAAACCAGAATTGGTCAAAGCAGGTTTTCCATTTGAGTTCTGTGTTTACAGGAACTACCACAGAAGAAAGGATAAGAGTCAAGTGAGAAAACATATTATGTAGGACCTGGCTTCTTTGACAAGTGAACTCGAGACAGTCAAGAAGTCATGGAATACACAAAGTGGGAGGACAGACGGAGAGTGAACCTTAGCTGACAGGCTGGCCACCGAATGCAGGAACTGACCCATATGCCTCCTAATGAAGGTATTGTGTAAACCCGAACACACATTGCATACTAGGACATAGAAGAGGCCGTAGGATGGCAGAGGTGGTTGCTGCTCTGACTGAATGTGTGCAAGGGCCTTACAATGCAGACATCTTTAAGAGAGGAATGATGGACAGGCAGAGCCTCTCTGAAATATTTTGGCACAACATTCAATGAAGGAAACAAGCAAAGAATCAAGGTCTTGCTGAATCTGGGGGACTGGCATATGGAAGCTTCCTTGTGCTGTTCCCTGCTTTTGTATAGGTTTGAAAGCTTGTGTAACATGATTTCTAAGTCACAAAATGAGGAAGAACTTCTTGAAAAAGAATATATACTGTCTACTTCAGTGCACTAGTATTTCCCAAAGCTCCTCACTTATTTATGTATGTGAACATGAACTGATTCGGTATGAAATCTGAGCATGTGACAATTCTTATCACATAATCTAGGTAGAAGAAAGGGTTTTCAAAACTCCTACAGTAAAGGCCTTCCCAATTTACTCTTTCATTAATGGAATCTGCATGTAATGTGTATTAACATTGTTAAATTTCACTTCTTCTTAAAGTTAGTACCATTAAATAATGTTAATGAATTGGACATAAGCCATGGAATGAGAAAAACGTTTATTTTTTTAGGTTCTTGGTATCAAGCCTAGAGCCTTGCAAACCCTCACAAGTGCTCTAGCAATGAACCACGTCCACAGCCCAGAAAAATGATCTTTAGAAGGTGGGTAATGTCTACTCATAGGCATTGTTTTCAGACCCCAGGAATGGGGAACACTGGGTGCGATGACGAATCAGATGAGCAATGATGACACACACACACTTTTGATAAGTAGACTCTATCTGCTCATCTTTAAGGGTCTCTAAAGGGGAAGGCCATTTTTCACATGCACTAAAGTGCACTATATCTACACACCATTGACTGCTTCTCTAACAGGCTGCCTGGGATACAGGCTTTCCCTAGGGCTTTTGTTCCGCAGTTTCCTCGCAGGGAAAACATCTGTTCACGTTTCCTGATGAGGTTTTGATGAAGGTTAAGTTACAACCAATGAAATCACTTTCAACTATCAAAAGGTTCTAGGAGAGAATTGTCAGCAAATGCTCTGGTTGTTCTGGCTGTAACTGAAAATATTCAACATCAACTAAGTTTCAGAACAGGGTGTCACTTGAAGGTAGAAGAAAATAGGTCTGCCTGTTTGCTGTGACCCTGCAGTCACAGGCTAGACCTGAACAGTCCAGAGGTGCTGAGTGACACAGACCCCTGCAGTCACAGGCTAGACCTGAGCGGTTCAGAGGTGCTGAGTGACACAGACCC
>CAJQZJ010034157.1:5614145-5688844 GCA_907164525.1 Lophiomys imhausi | reverse complement strand
CACAGGCTAGACCTGAGCGGTTCAGAGGTGCTGAGTGACACAGACCCTGCAGTCACAGGCTAGACCCAAGACAGTCAGAGGTCCCAAGTGAGGACTCATGTGCCGACCCTGACCACCATCTGTGTAAGTAGCCAGGCAGCAGGACACAGGCCTCGGCGGGCTATGGTGCTTTATCAAGTTTTCCTGACAGTGTCTCACGGACAGTTCAGGCTCATTCATTCAGACTTACTCTGCTCTATGACATCTAGCATGGAAGATCATTCTCTGTGGAACACAGAGCCACCCCCTTTGGCTGAATAAAGATAAAAGAAGTGCATATTTCTTTCTTCTTTGTACACATCAAATATAAAAGTACACATTTTGGTAGAAATTATAGAAAACCAGAGGGCACTTTTGTGGTGAACGATTTCTATTTCTTAAAATGCACATGCTACAATTAGTCCCTTTATTAGAGAGAAACAGAAAATAGAGGGAGGTGTGAGGGGAGGACAGAAAGGAGGAGGGGAGGCTCCCCCTTCACAGGCTGGGCAGCTTCTGCGAGAGGGGAGTACAGTGTAGTTCTGCACTCTTCAACCACGGCTGACCTGCCCCTGTGGAAGGCGATGGCCGATTGCAGGTCAGGGAAGCCTTTCTTCCTCCTCTCTGCACCTTGGCCTCCACCCCACTGTCTTGCCACCTGCCCATCCCTTTAACCCAAGAGCTCTGCTCGCCCCTGGTGCTCCAAACACACCACTAACTGTCTTCAGCCGGACTATCTCCCTGTCTAGCACACTCCTTCCACCCCAGCACACCTCGCTCCTGCTGCCTGCACTGTCCTACTGGCCCACTGCAGTCTCCCACCTAGAGTGCGGAGCTGAACACCCAGTGGACAAGGAAGTTTCAGTGCTCCTGGGACCTTCCTTCCGTCTCCACCCCTCTCCTTGCTCCGCAGAGGCTCAGGGAGCAGAGAGGACACAGAACAGGAACCAGGGACAAGGCTCCAGGGCAGGGAGCTGGCCACTCACATCGATGGCATCCCTCTCGAATATGCGCAGCTGCAGGAAGAGTTCCAGCTTGATCTTGCGCTCCTGGAAGAGCTCCTCCATCTGGGACTGAGCCTCATCCAGCTGCTGCAGCACTGTCTCGATGTGGTTGATGGAGCTGTTGTGTGGTGTCTTGTTACTGGAGATGGCGGAGTCCCTGTGCCAGTACAGAAGGAGATGGGACTTCAGTGAGACAAACAGGAATTGAATGAGAAAAGTCACACATCGCTAGACAGCAGATCCGGCAAAGCAAATCTTCAGAGGAAGAAGGCTGGCAGGAAGCTGGACTTTGTCTCAGAAAAGGGAAGGCGCAGTCCTCTAGCAAAACATCACCAGCCCCCTTCCTCCAAGCTGCCTGCTCCACCAAGCCTGAGGTGGTCAAACCATAGCTGAGCTCTTCATGGTCCTCCTACAGAAGCCAACTCTTACAGAAAACCACACTGGAGAGTTTTAAGAAGAGAGGACAGCAGTGCTGGTCCTCTCGCCGGAGAGGTGACTTCTGATGCTATCAATGAAACCCTTACTAAGCAACTTTCCCTCTCAGAAGGAACATCACGGGAGGCTATTTAGTCAGTGATTCCGCAACTGTCCTGAGTGGTGTGTGTGAGGAGTAGAGGGCTACCCTTTAGTGTCCCTCATGACCCAATAAAAGGAAATTTGCCTACAGGGGAAACAAAGCCAAGCTGACCAGCCTCCTGCCCAGAGGAGCACTGAAAGATGCTGTCCTGACACCTCCGGGCCTGCCTGGGCTTCATGCTGAGAGATGGGCAGGAGGCCATGCTCTAAACAAGCAAGTCCCTTGGGGCCAGAGGACACGGTTTTAAGAGATTCAAACAAATCCATTTATAATTTATAAAGAAGCTTCATGAAGAAGGTGATGTTGAAGAGATACTAACAAAAGTTAAACTCTGACAGTTGTCAGTTTGGGCTAAGGTGAAAAGCTGATGGGGTCTGGGAGCAGTGAGAAGAAAACTGTGGAGAGAACACTGGAGCTATGTGTTCAAAGACTGATAAAGGCAGGAACCTGCTGTGCAGCTCAGGATCTGTGTGGGACTGGGTGGGGTAGGGGGAGGAGGGTGGGGACACTGAGGCCCACCTCAGCTGCTGGATGAGGTCTTCCCCTTCCTTGATCACGTTGACTGTCACCTGAAGGGTCGTCTGCTGCTGCTGGCCGAAGCGCTTGATGAGGTCCTGGACAGCCTCCACCGACTCGGCATACACGTCGTCCAGCAGTTCCTTCTGCAGCTCCTCCAGCCATGTCCACAGCTGCGGATGGGAGGGAGAGGGCACAGTGAGTGAGGGCTGCAGACACTGGACCACTCACACGGGGAAGAGGCTGCTAGCAGGCTGCTCCCAGAGAGAGGGAAGGAAGGAAGGGGAGGAAGGGAAGAGAGTTCAGCAACCAGAGGAACATGTCACTGAGCATGGGGCAAAAATAAACAGGCGCGAAGCGGAAGAATGGTGCCACAAAGGAAAGAAGGAAAGGGAAGGGAAGCCACTTTCCCCTTCTGCAGAGGCTTGGTCTGGAGGGCAGTGGAAACACCAAGAGCCGCTCAGACAACAGGAACATCCGCTGAGCAGAGGCATGTATACGTATACATCCTGCTTCAGTTTCAGCAAAGGTATCACACTCCATTACTAAACCAGCACTCAGACACAAGTGCTTTAGGTTCCTGGGGCAGAGGAAGGCACACTGGGGCGTTGCCTGTTAGTGGGACACCTTACCCTAGTTGGGCTGCCATGTCAGGGCCCCAGAGCAAGAGAAAGCTCTTAGCCCTCATATGACTGATGAACTGAGGGGAGCTGTTATGTGAGGGTCCCTCACCTGAGAAGGATAGGTGGGAGAGGGGGTAGAGGGTGGGAGGGTGGAACCAGGAGGGGAGGAAAGAGGGGGCTGTAATGGAGATGTAACTTGAATAAATAAATGTTGAAAAAAAGAAAAAAATTATGCTCCACCACACCTGTGTGATGGAGAAGGGTCCTCCTGAGATGACAATACCCAGCCTGTCAAACAGCATGTTCATCCAACTAAGGGAAGACAGTGTGTCAACAGCAGGTCTTGTCTCCTCCCAAATGGGATTTAGAACCTGAATTCCATTTCTATATTTTCCCATATAAAAAAGCTTAAAACATCAACTCTGTGCCCGCTCATTGGACGGTAAGCGCCACATACATAAAATATGTTCTTCCTGATACTTGCAAATCAATAAACATTTTGAACTTGGTTGGGCCAAAAGAAGAAAAGTACTGGTAAAGGGCTTATTTCTCAGTCAAGTTATCCATGGTGCTAAAAGCTGATTTTGCTAAAGATATTAACTCTCTGTTAACTTTTCTTGCATTGTCTATCCATCTTTGTGTACACTATCAAGTTTCATACAACAAGAATTCTACTTACAGCAGTCCAGTCTTAGATAAAGGCTGATCAATTCACCCTGTAGATCAAGGGAAAGGGCCCAGGTAAAGGAACCTGCCAAACCCTTCCTGGTGCCCTGCACCGTCCGTGGAGGTCTACTGTCGATAAGAACATCACCTGTGCGTCCATCTGTTTCTGCCTTTGCTATCTTTTTGCACTTACAAATGACAAAAAGGATAAAAGCATCACGACACTGAAGATCTTCCAGTTGGCTCTACAGTTCCCGGTGGGAAACATTCTTTGCTGCCATAGGTTGTCCCATGCTTTAATTCTAGATAACACTGTACAGCACTCTACAGGGCTGTAATATGCATCATAGTTGTACCGGACAATAGTACCGCAGCGGTACTACCTGATGGTACCCACTCTGCACTCAGTGGGCAGTGGTGCCGCAGTGGTACAGGATAGTAAGAGCTCTGCCTTAAGGTTTTGAGTAAGGCCATCTGGGCTTGAGACCCTCTTCAGCAAAGCACAGCTCTGTGATCGACATGAATCAGCTCTTCTAAGAAGATCTGATCTTCTAAGAAGATCTCATAATCGACATGAATCAGCTAATCTCTCTAAGACCCAGCTTGGTGGGATGAGGATCCAAAGAATCTCATTGCACACAAGGGAGTTAGTTACTAAGGCCACAAGTGAAGGAGGACAGAATGGGGGGCCCCTGTGCAATGAGGTGAGCTCCACAAGCTAAGTACTCTATAATTAACCACAGGAACGGATTCACGTTAACTCAATTGACAGCATTTTCTCAAAGAAACAAAAGGGTATGCTGCTCCAAGCAATAACCAACCACTTAGCAAAACAGATTGCTAGATTACACTATTTTACTGAAAGAGTCAAAATATTTAACCTAACTGTTGTGATGATCAAGTCAGTGCCCTCTTCAGCTAGAAGCCCACCTTCTACAAGACAGGTGACATAGGAAAGGGCTGGTGAATAATCACACATCAAACTCACCCACTTGCTTCCAATGACAGACACATTTGATTGCATTGCTACTATGGCCCTCTGACCTCCCAAGATAGATATTTATTAACAAAGTGTTTCTTTGCATCTGTACTGATTCTGTTGAAAAGCAATGAAAAAAAAAAATCACTGACTTCACATCTCCTGAGACCTCAGCAATGTTTTCTGAGGTTTCTGTTTGAGCTCATGCAGTTTGCTGAAGTTGCCCCAGTAAAGTTACTACATAAATAAATGGGGCAGCGCACCACACTGGCAAGCCTACTCCTTTACACTGGTCAGTATCCTTCCTGCACATAGGTGTTGTATGAGCCTGGGGCATCTGATCGGGCTGGGGGTCAGGGGTTGTGCTCTCTCCCAAACTTCGCTGTAGCTCTGGAATCCCTCTGGTGAAGTGAGGAGGGAGTGGGTTGCCTATGTGGGAGGGACATCTGCCAAATTCCTTTTATCTGGACAAACGCCACCGAAGGTGCCTGTTAAGTTGCAAAACCTTTAAACAGTCTTTGATACATTGATAAGGGGCTGATCAAGAACAGTCCCTGGGGTTGCCCTGAAGTACAACACACTGGTATGCATGCAGGCAACTCCACAGTGACAGAGGAGTTAATGCTCCTGCCACATGTGACGGGGGTAGTCTATGAGGGTAGCCTGCCTGGGCTCAAAACCAGATGAGCCATTCCAGGACAGAGGGATGGTGTTTTCTTACCTGGGTCTATGACTCAGTTTCACTTATGGGTTGTAGGATTGATATGAATGCCCACTCAGGGCTACATGTTCAGTGAGATTATATATAGAGAGAAAAAATAAATCAGTAAATGTTAGTCACTGTTGCTGGCTTTCTTCTAAGAAGATCTCATAATAAAAAAAATCATAAAGTTTTACATCTTTTACAAGTACTTTTCAAAATGTACCTAGGCTTTGCTCAATTGTTCAGAATTAGTCACTTAGTTTGGAAAACTTAACATCTAAAACCTCTTACCCTTGAAGTAGCATAAGATACTATAGTGCAAAGAAAGGGTAGGAGAGCCATCTGCTGGATCCTACAGGAATCGCTTCCTCTGAACTCTAGGGGAAGGGCCAGGAATATTTAGGGGTCAAGTTTTACCCTTCCACCTGGCTGGCGCGCACACACACACGCACGCACGCACGCACGCACGCACGCACGCACGCACGCACGCACGCACACACACACAGGCATTTCCTCTCCACATCCTGAACACTGACTCCAGTCACTGGTAGAGTGTCCTCCCCCACCTGGCCTGTCAGTGAGATAAAGCCACACGGAAGGCCGACTGCAGGAAGTGATTCTGGGATGGTGCACATGAGAGGTAGTGGACCAAGGTTTTATATAAAAAGCATGACGTCAAATGCCTAAAAGCCCCCCCCCCCCCCGGGCATTTTTCAGGAAATATTCTTACTCATTTGAAGAAGAGTCTTAGAGAAGGCCCTTTGTGATGCCAACTGAGGACGGACTGATGACGCACAGCATATTGCAGGTGCGGTAAGCAAAACCCTTTAAACTGACATAACACCTAAAGTGCCTCTGCACAAAAAAACTTTAAGTCTCTAGGATGTTTGTGAAACTCTTAAGTCAAAGTTTCCCAAGGATGGGAAAATAAGGCACTTCTATGCAAATTGATAATGTACAGAGAAAAGATACATCTTTATCCAACAGCAAGAGAAGATATGTTTTAAGCAAGTCCCCTGCAACCTGGGTTGTGTTTTTAAGAACCATAGTACTGTCAATACACAGTCATAGGCAGCATTGCCACCTAGAGGCCATAAAAGGAATAGCTGGGCCTTTAGTCTAGTTCCGAGAGCGGTCCTGAAGATGTGTAAGCAGGCTGAGGTGGATGGTGGAGTTCTGGAGAAGGCTCTGCCCACAACTGGGCTGCACATATGCAGAGGCACGGCCATGGGCCAAGATACAAAGAGAAAGATGGTCTTGGGAAATGAGATAATGTGGAGATAGGCTCTAAGACAAAGATGTGGGAGGATCTTGTCCCATCCCTGGCATCAGGAACAGCCCCTGCCTCAGCCCTTTACCCTCAGGCCTTAGGCCCTACACTCTGAAAGGAGAAAGCCCCTAAAACATCTCATCACAAGAACAGGGGTCCCTTCTTCATCACGTGGGGCGGGAATTTCTGTAGGAGCTGACGGTTCTGGAAGGGACCAGGCTCTAGGTGACTAAGGAAGTCCAAGACTTGGAAGAGGTTCGACAGCAATCTCTCTACACTTCCCGGCGTCATACAGGCTGTAGTTGGTGTCAACGTGGAGACTGGCTTGGAAGAAGGTACAGCACACCAGTTGAGAGGCAAAGTCCTGGCGTCTTTTACCTGCAGTCTTATCTAATGAAAAGGGTGACGTTACTGAATCCACCTTCACTGACCTGCAGAGCCAGGTTGAGAAAGGGAGGTTGAGCATAAGGGCAAAGAGCTCGTTTACTGCAGTGGTCGGTCTGTCCACGGAAGCTACTGCCACTGAGATCCGTCCCCCTGCCCTCAGAGGACGGGGGCAATCACTTGGTACAGTGGAGCTGCGCCAACTGTGCAGGCAGAGTGAGAACTATCACAGTCACAGCTCCCCGGGGCTGCTGCTGCTGCTGCTGCAAGTTCTAAGCAGAAGTGAGTGGTTTCGATGGCAACCTACAGAGGCAAATGCAGTAGAGCAATCAGTATGCACCCAACCTGTGACTCCAGTTCAGGCACAGGGACAGGCTGAACAGGGAACTGGTCCTTCCACCTGCAGGAAACTCCTCTGCCAGAAGGTACCAACTGTATGATGAGCACACGTGACTGGTGTCTTGATGTTGGGATTGCAGTGTATTTTTCCTCTATCTGTGTACAGTGTATGCGCATATGTGTATGGGTGAGCATGCCCCTGTGTGTGTGCCAAAGTCAGAGGACTTTAGACGGCCTGTTCCACCACTGTCCACCTTACTCACTTGCATCAGGGTTTCTCTCTTAGCCTGGAGCTACGCTGGTGGCCAACTAGCCCCAGTGACCCTCATGTCTCTGCCCACAGTACCAAGCTTTTCTATCTCGAGTGCTGGGGAACTGAACTGGGTTTCTCATGCAGGAGCAGCAGGCACTTTCACATACTGAGCTACTGCCTGTGTTGTAGGGGTTGAGGAGTACCTTCTATTCTTGTGTGGTGGGATAAAAGGTGCCTTAGGGTGGTGAGAGAACATTATAAAGCATGTATGGGGTGGAGGTAGAACAGAGGACCAACTAAGGTCAGCATCACCAAACAACACCGTTGCAAGTGTCAAGTGTTAGTACTAGGAAGAAACCACAGAGGCATCGTGGCAGCTCCACGTGTGAGAGGGAGGGAATATGGGCATTCCAGCCCTAGGGGTGCACACCTCATCACACACACACACATGTGGGGTGAAGCTACATGGCAATAACGAGCAGCCAGGGATCAGAGATGAGACATGACTGACATAGCTACGAACTGTATGATTAACAGGGACTTCCACTGCCTAGACATCATGCATGTTGGATTATCCTAAGAAAGAGCTTGACACTTAGAATTTTTCACCTTTCCTTCTAGTCTCCAATACCCTCAACACATGACAAACACTCTCCTCAGCAACAGTTGGCAGCTAAAGACATCAGGGAAAGGGCCTCCTCCTCTTTCCTAGGTTATTTTAAAAATAACTACTGTAATCCTGAAATAGCCTGCAGTACGTGAAAGTGTAATTCCTCTTTGACAGAACAAATCTACATGTCTGGAAGTTGTGGCCACACTTCTGCAGCCCGTCCTCCATTTCCCTAGACTATTGTTTCATCCCTCAAGCTCTGCCGGCATGGCAGGGGACCTGTGGCTCCTCTGATGTCAGCTCACTCTCTTGAACAGAGCTGAATGACATGCTGATGTGAGTCAAAAAGGAGCTCAAAGGCGGCCAGATGTTTGCTCCCTTCACAATCCTCTTCCCTTAACCAAAAGCTAAGTGAGCTATTCTGGGCACGGCACCACGGACAGCCAGAAACACCGCTCTTGGTCATTCAACACACAGTACTGCCGCCTATGTGACACTGTTCTCATTCAAAACAGACATACTAAATAAAACTATGAATGGAGCTATTTCTGTCGTGGCACCAAGTCTGTCCTCAAAGAAAGATAAAGAGGTTTTCTACACAGTAAGTTAAAAGATGCCTGAGTTCACCCGAGCAGTCTCCCAAAAATGTCATATAAAGACATAAAAGTTCATAGCAGGTTAAGTGGTAATTGAAAGATCTGACTGGAAACTCTCCTAAGAAGAACTCACCAAGTGATTAAGCTAGGCTGCCCTCTGGCCTTAGACGATATGAGAGGAGTGGTCATCCACTCCTATCAGCACATCTGTTAGCAAGTCTGACCCAGCAAAGCCAGCATTCAGCTTCCTTTTTCCTCAGTTGATTTTATAGCCTGCAAGTATCTCTTCTAGTTCTTCGCTTATCCTTTTATTCTCTAGATCTCTTTGAGGACTAATCTCAACCTGAATAAATTCATAAAGTTCACCTTCTTAAAAACACTACCAGTGTTATTAAGGCATGGAGGCATATATCTGTATCTTAGCACTCAGGAAACTGAGTTAGAAGTATGAGGTAAGAGGACTGTTTAGGGCATTCTGGGACAGTTGGTGAGTACCAGGTGGGCCAGGGCTATATAGCAAGATGAAAAAAAAAAAAAAACCAAAAACCAAAAAACAACAACAAAAACCAGCAGCAACAACTTAGGCATCTTGGATCCCTTGGTTTCACTATACACCCACAGAATCAATGTGATGAGCTAGTAGTCCAATTCTGCCAGTACTGGGAAATCCAACATGTCTGGGAACTGAGTTTTCAACTCGTTTAGAAGACCCATCTTCTCATTAAGCCTTCTCTCATTTTTGTCTTCTGCTTGCCCCAGTCACACGTAAGGAAAAGTCTAGCCCAAAGCAGACCCCAAGGGCATCATCCTACAGTGAGGTTTCTGCTGCCAGCATCAGGGGCCCCAGGCAGAAAGCCTGAGCTTTCCCCAGTCTGATTCTAAGTTTTGTGTTTCAAAAAAGGAAGAGAAAACAAACTAACAATAACAAAACCAGCCCACAAGCCTAAGCCATGTGGTGCATCGCTGTCCTGGGAAAATCCCAGCCAGTATGCTGCTGGGATAGGTTCCTCTAAGTCTCTGCCGACATGAAGGGCAGTCGGCAGACTGCACATGGTACATGTCAGAGACACAAAAGGGACATTTCATTTCTCTCTCAAATGAACAAAAACCTGCATGATTCTTTGACAACACATAGTCTATGAAACTAGTAAGAGACCAAGAGTATTAGGATCCTCTTTAAGATGAAGCTTAGTAAGATTGTTTATGTACATTCACTCTCCACTGCACATTCAAAGACCCGTAAGATTGCCTTTCCTGGTTGTACCCTGAAGCCCCTCCTTTATCATACAGCACTAACCACACTGTCATGTGAACAACTGATGAAAGAGTTAGAGGCAACTCTTTATTTAAAGGAGAACCTTCCACAGGACTCTGGAAAAAATGGAGTCAGTCACAGGCATGTACTTACACTCTTCACTACAGCACTAACTTATAAAAACAGTCCAATACAGTCATCACTTAATTTAGTGACTAGTGTGTATTGGATACATTACAGTTGACTACAGTTTTCCAGAATAATTTCTAACTTCTGTTGGCCTAGTTTTTACATCTGTTTATTTACTTTGTGCATATCTGTGCCTTCATGTATATGTAGAAGACAGAGGGAACTTGTAGGACTCCCTTCTCTCCTTGTACTACCTGAGTTCTGGGGATAAAACTCTAGTCGGAAGTTTTTACAGCAAGCACCCTTACATGCTGAGCCAACTTTCTGGCCCCTACAATTTTTCTGTATTTGAAAATGTTGGTGCAGTATTTTAAAATGACAGGTTTCATGATTTTGAGTCATAGTTTTAAAACATTCTTCAGGGAGGAAAAATGTTTAGAGGTTGGAGAGATATCTCAGAGGTTAAAAGCACATATCACTCTTCCAAAGTACCCCAATTCAGTTTCCAGCACCCATGTTGGGTGACTCACAACTGTAACTCCAGCTCCAAGGGATACAGTGCCCTCTTCTCTCCTCCATGGGCAACTACACTCAAGTGTGCATTCTTATATGTGTGTACTCAATCTCAAGTACATGCTTGAGAGTTCTCTCTCTCTCTTTTAATAAACAAAACTTTGAAGAAAGCTGCTTTATATGAATTGCTCTGAACAGCATTCTTCTCTTCTAGATAAGACCACTCAGTCCCTTTTCACTTGAAACCACAAATGATTTGTTCATACTTATTAAGTGCAGAAAAAAAAATCAAATCAAATCAATAAACGCAACATTCATTTTGCTGGGATCAGAAGTATTTGGTGATATGTGTGAACATGAATGGGCCCGTGAAGGGCTGTCTCCAGCAGAATGGGCTCTTGGGGTCTGAAGCTGGAGATGGTGGAGTCACAGGTGTCATGGGGGATCCGCTGTGGTCTGAAGAACGGGTCAAGGTGAGAAGATCTCTAAGGAGGGGCAGGGCAGAGCCAGATTAAGCAGTTACTGTTCATCAGAGAGTAATGATGCTCACAGCCGTTTATGCCTACTTAGACATACCTTTGCATCTTACCTTAAAATTTGGATTATTTTGTACTTATCAAGTAAGTAAGTCAGGAGCCAGGAAGAAACAAAGGAGTGTGGATTGGCAGCAGCTATAAGAAAAATGCTATGTCTGGAGCTTGTGTATGTCAGTTCATCAAACTGTCTGGAGACTGGAACTAAGGCTGGGGCAGCAGAACCATTTGTCCTGGGTCCCTGGGGCAGGCAGAGGGCTGCGTCACACTAGCACAGTTGTTATAAATTATTTTAATGCAGGTTACATTCTTCACAGGAATTGTAGAAATGCAAAATCATCTACGCACCCAAAGTGTTCGTTTTCCTTGAGTTAAATTATTTACTTGCTTGCTTGTTCTTGCATCACATAAGTAAACAAATCAAGAGCTCCAGAGTATGGATAAACAATTCAATGCAGCAAGAGATTACATCTCTTAAACAGAAATTGTTGAGTATTGAGCACATCAAGTAATTCCTCTCGTAGAACATCATATGGATGACCTTTACCCCTTCCCACCTCCAAACTGATTTTGGGGGCTAGGAACCTGAGGCTAGACATTTATGTCTGGTGGAGGTAAATGTAGCAGCCTTGTTCTACAAAACCATGTGGTAGATTCTATCTGTACTGTACTTACCAATGGGCCCTCATTTATCCAAAACAAAAACTTAAATTATTGCAAAAAATGGCATATGATAATTTGTAGCTTCCATGTTTTTAACAGCCTCAAACTGGAAACAACTCAAATGTTCTTTAATTAATAAATAATAAAGTGTGATTTATTTGTATCATGAAATGCTACCCAGCAATAACTGGGAAAGAAGTGTGGATACATGTAAGAAAGTGAATGACTCTCTAGTACTAATTAGGATGAAAAAACACCGCAAAAATATTCATGACTCCAGTTATCTAACACTTCTGAAACACCTAAAAGAATTGAGATGTGAGATGTTGCTTACTGTTGAGGCTGGAGATCGCTATAAGGAGGAAGCAAGCAGAACCAGAAAGCACTGGGCATTCTGGCCTTCGGTTTCTGCAGGAACAGGCAGCAGAATATGTTCCAGCACAAGAATGACAGGATGATTCTGATGAAGAAACAATCTGTGTGGCTACATTTTGGACACTGTGGTAGTTACACAAATATATATATATATATGAAGAAGCATGTGCAGGTGTACACACACAGGCATGTACATGTGGTGAGGCTGGATAAATACACAGCTACCATTTGATGATAGGGTGTGGCCTACAGAGTGTTTCCACAGAGATCAGAGCAAGGTTTCTGTGGGAGAGTCCTAGGGAAGGAAGTGAGGCAGCAAACAGGCTGTGTATCAGAACTAGCGACATCACAGAGTTCACTGTGGGACAGCTGGTTCACGCAGTAAGCACTGTGTGCTGACAGGCCAGGCTCTCTGGCCACCCAAAGACAGGAGGCAACCGTGGCCTTTACCATGGCTGCATGAACAAGTGCTGGGCGCAGTTCCATGGCTCCTGAGCAGACTTGGTCAGGGCTGCAGAGCCCGCCTACTCACCAGGAAGTGGCACATTCCTTTTCCCAGAGCACACTAGTGGTCCTCTCCCTGGGCTCCCTTGGGAGAGCTCTGGCCTGGCTCCAGCAAGCATGAAAAAAAGGAAGCTGACCTGCTCATTTGCTAGGAACAAAATGAAGTCAGACTGGCACTCTGAAACAAAGGCATCTCCAGGTGGCTGGTGGGCCTTTACTTCTGACTTCTGAATAAAATGAAAGGCTCTCTTCTCTCAGGCATTGCTCGAAAACAAAAGCATGTCCAGCTCAGAGGCAAGTCTGCAGAAGCACAGCCAGGTTTCTTTGCTTAACCAAGGCAGGGAGGCAGCAGCCTGGGTCAGTGGGAGTGACCCTTCTTGACGACCCGGGACTCTGAGAACAGAAGCCAGTGCCGGGTCACTGAATCAGCTCCAGAAACTAACTGGCAGCAAGCTTGATGTTGCCACCCAGTTGCCTCAAATGACCTATGAATGTCAAAGTAGTTAGTAATTAAGCCAGAAAATAGTTTAGAGAATGAAGTTGACTAAGAAGAAATGGGTGAAGTGGTTGTGTTTTCACTGGATCCAAAGGCAAAAATATTACTCAAGGAACTAAGCCTAAGCTCAGATGGCAGACTGATGTCATTATTTCACAAACTTGTATTAAGGATCCAAGTCTGGGAAGAGGCTAAGTAGTGGGAACGCAAAGGAAGCGGACCTTAAACCATGAAGCAGACCACTGTCTGAAGTGTGCTGGAGCAGCTGCAGTCACCCCGTGCCATCATCTCCTCACACCTCACAGTGGGCTCAGGGCCATCTCATAATGACTGAGTAAACAGAACGCGTCAACGAACAAATAAACAATGAAAAAGTCCACTCGATAGGAAAGGAGGTCAGAATTATAATCAGCAATGATGTGGATAAATGTTGCAAACAATAGTGAAAGGTAACAATGCTGACAGGAAAGGAATGCATACAGAAGGCCCAGAGTCTTCCCAAACAAAGCCCACCTTCATGTTAGCCAATAAACATCCCACTATTTTAAAACATTAAGGAAAAGAAAACGTGGGTTAACAGAAAGACTGACAAGAAAGCATAAGCCTTACAGACTTCTGAAAGAGGTGGGGCATCTCATGATGACATTTGGAGGAAGTGTCCTGGAATATTTTAAATCTGGACTTAACGGGGGAAACTGAGGCTGCTGAATCCAGCACGAAGGCATTAAGTAGTTGCCTTCTGTGAAAATACATCCTTTTCTCTACTCCAGGAACAAGTGTCAAACCCGTGTCCCTCTCCAGGGTAGGACAGTCTAGGGCCACAGACCACCTTGTGTTTATTCAGCCCATGAATAAACTGTAAGGCATAGAGGAACGGCATTCCAACACAAACAGAAAAGACAGATAAGCAGAATCCTAAGGCAGAGTGGGTGACCATAATCTGGAGGTATTAGCCCAGAATCTTGGGCTGATGACCAGAGAAGTAGCCACAAAGCCTCTTCCAGGTAGGACCCCACAGATACCCGAAACAGCCATGAATAGTCCAAATCGACCCAGGAACTTCCAGACTGAGTTGCTGTGGGATCACATCATGAGCCAGAAACTGACCACTCACTGAAGAATGAAGAATGACACGAGGATCAAGAAAGCACCCTGGGGAATTCTGTGCATGAGGGGAGCCTTCTGGGTTGACGGCCTTCTCAGGTGACTTCTCCAAAGTTCAATGAACTTGCTTATGACAGACAAGTTTCTTTGTTGTTTCGCAAGGTAAATGTCTGAGAAGAGCTGCCTTATACAATGTTTGTTAGCAGCTTGTCCTTTATTTGATGATGTCATGCAAACACCTATCAATGTAATGTGTTTCCTTCCCCTTGGTCTTTGTCTTAACTTTTACTTCGGTTTTAAATTAATTAAAGTTCACCTAAACTTCAAGGAGACTGAGCAAAACCTGTTCGTAAAACACAACTGAAAGTAGCCTTTCACTTTGTACATATCTGTAAGTATCCCCTGCTGGGGCAGGGGCGTGCTGTATAGAAAGACACTGTGGGCACTTTCGGGTTACTCAGGAAGAGATAAATCTTCTTTTGAGAAAGAGTCTGGGGCTAACATGAAGCCCAAGCATTTGGAGGAGAAAATCCTGGCTTATGGCAAGCCTACAGGATACTGTCCCTGGCTACCCTGTAAGCAATCGTGCACACATGGGTCCTGCCATGTGTTCTTTACTAGCCACCATGTGCCCCTTTACCCTGGGTCACCTTATGTATGTGCATCTGAGAGGAAGTAGTTGAGATAATTATGCCTATCATAATGGCCTCACCTATGAAAAGGAAAGAATGGACCAATGAACCTTTTCCGGGTGTGGGAGAAAAATCAGTTCCCCCAGAAGGTGGAATGGGGCCTCCTGAGCCTGAAGACCCACCCATGTACACTAAAGGACACAGAGTGCCAACCTGGAAAAACTGAAGGTGTTTCCACTTCAAAATAATTTGCAAGCCTAGTGACAACAAAGGCTCTCCAATGCCAACTACCAAATGCTTTTATAATATTGCTTTTCCTTAAAAATGATACTGATGTTATAAAAAAAAATCAACAAATCCAAACCCCACCCTCTGCAAATGCTTTCCTCTCAGCTGTCCTGATGTGTCTGCTTGGTGAAAACCAGGACACGGTAGACAAGGTGATCTGCACCATGGGCTGCCTCATGCAAATACTTCTGTCTCAAAGGACACTAATTCTGTTCCTAGGAAAAGCCACTAAAGAATATTCCCAGACATGCAGTTCAGGCAGGTACCACACAGCTACAGGAAGGAGGCTCACTACTGTCAATGCTGCCAATTCCCTCTGTGGCTTCCACCGCTCCCACCCCTCCATGGCATCTGAGACATTCAAAGCATCAGTGCAATTGTGTGGTCACAGGGAACTGGCTGGACATATGCCATCCAGCCTGCTAACTGCTCTTGGATGGCTGCTGACTGTCATATCCAATCAACATCGCCCCTATTCTTCTCTCAGCTTTGATGTAAAATGTGTAGTATAAAAAGGAGTGCCAGTGCCTAACCCAAATCAGAAGAGTAAGAGCAGAGAATCCTAGGCAACATAACCAGTGATGTCACAGGTATATCAGAGAACTCCAGCAAATGTCAAGAATAGCAGCTAATTGTGGCCAGGGCAGAGGAGGATAGCGCCATAGGCCTGAGCATACTGCATCCATCAAGGGTTGGAACCCTGGAGAGGAGAGAGAATACAGCCCCAGCCGTGAGGATGTAGATGTGATGGATGTAACTGATGGGCCAAAAGCAGGACACAGTCTCATTGGGCTTGTAGTTCAGAAAAACAAGTGTGATGGACCGCTGTGAGGATGCTGGGTTGTGGAGCAAGCAGAGCTGGGGAGGCAGAGGTGGCTCCTGGTCACCACCAAGTGGGCAAGGAACTCGGTCCAGTGACCACATATCCAAACTAGAAACTGCCTGGCAGAATATCCACCAAACAAGTTTCCTGGGAAACAGACTGTAACTATTTCCAAGTCTGTCCTAGTTGTGGTTAGTTCAGAGTTGAGTTAGTAGAGTTAGATGCTAGCTGTGCTGTTTTCTATTCTGATGTCTATCTCAGAACCAACAAGTCCTGGCCCCTCTGCAGGAAGGGCTGAGTGCCGACCCCCAGGCCAGGTTGCTGCCAAAAGCACGAATTCCAGGAATTTGCCAACTGCTCCCCGCACCCACTTCACAGATGCACAGGGTTTCAAAGGGAGGGGACATCATCATCCTGGAGTTAAGACCTCTAAGTACAGACACCAGGTTGTGAACAAACTGCCCAAATTCCCAGAATTGTACAGGAGATGCTTTCCTTAATGCAGCCTATGGTTGTCAACCCTGGATGTCTTTTTATACAAGGCCTCTCCCCAATTTCTCCCAGTGATTTTCCCTTTCCAGATCCTCCTTCCTCTACTGCCATGATCCTTTGTGTACTTAAGTCCAAACTACTCTAAAACGCCTCCTTATAAATTCCCATGTAGAGATGTGTGTCATAGCATGTCATAGCATTCTGTGAAGGTCCTCTGTGGAGCATTTTTTTCCTTAGTCACCTAAAATTAAACTTAATAAAAACAAGATAAACTTGGTATAGACTGCTGCAAGTTCACAGGCAGCCTGTATTTTAGAGTGAATTCAGGGGCACCATAGGTTACATAGCAAAATTCCATTTCCAAAAAAAAAGATAAAAAATAACAGTAATTTCTTTAATGTAATTTTATGATATCTGCTAAGTACTTTGCATGTATGCGTATGATCTATATTATTATTTGCACTGTATATGGACAATGTGTGTGTCATATATCTCCTGGCAGCTACCTATATTTCACATTCCAAGTTACACTGATCTCTTGAGATAAGTATGTTACCATGGGCACACACAGGATATCAGCCCTGTACCATACTGACTATGGTATATTTAAACTCAATATAATGTAATACAGCTTTTAAGAGTATGCGAAGGTAGTCTGTTAAGACCATAAGGCTATCATGCCTTTCACCCCATGACCAGGCAACACCCAGACAGCACACCCAGCAGCACTGCCCATAGCAAGCAAGACCTGATAAAGTTGTACACATGGAATTTCATTCCACTCCATGTTTCTCCTTCCCATCTCCTGACCCACAGGTCTCCCCCAACCCCCACTACAGAGAGACCCCCAAAGGTAATTGTGCATTTGTGCAACAAGGACAGCCAGCAGGAGGTTTCTATCTTCCTTCCTGTTTGCTCTGATGCATCTGGTATTAATGGGTTCTATCTCCAACCTGCCATCTTGTACATAATGTCTCTCATTACGGCCAGACTCAGATTCCTTCCAACAAGTCATCCAGATCACCTTTTGTCATTATATGATGCCTTACCTCTTTTACATGTGTGTGAAATGACACAGACATGTCCAGCAGGATCTTCCGTTGTTCAACTCGCCGGACAAAATCTTGTATCCGGTCTTCAAGCTGATGGGCAGCTTGATAAATCTCTTCAGGGTCACATTCCCCAGTCTGAGCCAGCTGCTCTGCTGCTTCTAGCAATTTATCCGCATTTGTGTATGTGTTCTGCACAAGAGAGCACCCGGAGAAACAGAAGGTGAGCGAGCACTTAGCAAACCAGCCCGTGTGGGAGCCATAGTTCACAGCAACAAAGAACCTATTAGCAACATTTCTGATCATTTACTTAAGTTGGACAGAAAAAAAATATGATAAGGAGCAATGATTTCAGAAGGCCATACATCCCAATCAGCAGCCCTTTCTGATGTCAAGCAGATTATTAAGCCCCAGCCAGAATGGCTCATGACTCAGAATAGGCTTTTCCATTTTTGCTAAGGTGGAGTCAGGAAATGCCCCATGACCACAAATGCCTGTTTTGCTTTTTCCTCTCGTTTTTATGGCAGAGTAATTGTGGGGTTTTTTTCCCCCTCTGCTTCACAGTACACAGTTTTAGAAGGAAAGTAGAATTCCAGTGGCTAGAAAGTAGTCAGTGTATAAATGCCCATGTGAAGTGGAAATACCTATGTGATATTCTCTGAAGACTACTCTACTTCAATTCTTGATAAAACTTGTGGCGGAGGCCATGTTCCTCACATGAACAGATAAGCTCGAGCCTGAGACTGTTACTCGAAACTGCTCAAAGTGGGCATTACTGCAGAGAGGAGGAGCTAAGAGCAGCTGGAGGCTCTCAGTGTAGTCAGAGCCGCTGTCCTCAAGTGAGGACCAGAGCTCCAGCCTGTGGCTCTGCTGAGACATCCTCCTCATTCATCCTCCTCCTCCTAAAGCTGCGTAGAGCTGGAATCTCGCTCAACAGGGTAGAAGGTGGCTCAAGGTAATGGGAGGGGTGTCCCTGAGGCAAAAGCAGGTTCAGACAGTGATGCAGCTTGGGACAGCATGGGAAGCAAAGCTCCAACTAGACAGAGTGTTTCTGTATTGATCTCTTTTCTGTTGCCAACAACACAATCTCACAGACTGGGTGAGTTACACAGAAGGACTGCAGCCTATGGCTCTGAAGTCCAGGATTGAAGGGCTACATCTGATGGCCTTGGTGGCAGTCCCCAGGTGCTTCGGGGCATTATAAGAGACAAGCCTGCACATGTTTCTCCTGCCCCCTCCTTCTCTTTGTAAAGTCACTAGGGTGCAGTCATGGAGCATCTGCCCTAACATTAAGACCCACCTCTGGACACTGGACCGACTCATTTCCTCTCTAGTGCATCAAAATGGGGACTATGTCAACACATAGACCTCTGGGGACAGCAAGCACACTATACAAAACCACAGCACTCTGTTTCTGATACCCAAGGTTCCTGTGTGTCTCACAAAGCAAATCTGGATCAGCTGAAGCCTTAGAGAGTCAAGAGGAATTCCTTACAACTGTTAAGCATGTGAAAATGAAAGAAGGTCTCCTTTGATAGGAATAGCATGAACAGTCAAAGCATGACAAAGCCAGTTCTAGCCCCCTCTGCAGACTACAATGAGAGGAAACCAAGCCCCTAGGCTTGAGTCCTACTGCTTGCTTGTCATTACCCAGGAGGCTGCTGTCTAAGGCTGCAGCTTTCTGAGGCATGTGCGACAGTTTCATTCTGATAAGGCAACACTCCACTGGGAAATCCGTACTGGGGACTCTTGACACCATGAAAAACTCGTGTTTGAACTCTGAGCTTCCTCTGAAGTATCTGTTGCAGTCGCCCGGACCCTGTCACTCCTGTACTCTAAAATCAGCCTCCACCTGGCACCAGGGCCCTGCACAGAATCACTTACACAATGCTACATTTTTTTCTAGCTTACTCCTCCAAAAAGTTTCGACCTCAAATGTAACTCAATTCCAAAGTAGTATTTACTGTTAGGAACAGCACCAATTTTCTGAATCTATTTTTTATTACTGTAAGAAAACACCAGCTAGGGACTAGTTTTATAGATGTATTGGTTTAGCCCGCAGTTCTGGAGATCTGAGGGTCTCAAGTTCAAGAGCAGGGGGTCTCACTGGTGTGGCTGGCCTCTAGTGTCATTAGGAAGTGAGGAAATCACATCTTAAAACAGGAAGCCAGACAAGAGACTGGGATCTAAAGTTCTGTCAAAAGTATGTCTCTGACTAACCCAAGGACCTCACTGGAGGCTGCAGGTAAAACTCTTAAAGGCCCCTTCTCCTAGATTTGTCAGTAGGAGAGCCAAACTCCCAACGACTGGTCCTTTGAGTGACAAACAACATGCAACACATGTATGGGGAAAGAGTGGCTTCCAAGTTGGGAGACTAGTGACACTTAGCAATATCAATCAACTGCTTCAGGTACAATGGGGATTGGGGACTGAGTGCAGTTACCAGCTCAGTGTGCCCTCTGGGAAACAGAACCCTGCAAACAAACATGTTTCTGAAGAAAGGAGCCTGCTTTCTCACTGACTGCCACCACAGCTCTGCAATACCTCAGCTCTTCAGCTGACAGTGCCTCCCCATAGGAAAGCATTACTGAACTGCTGAGAGCCTTTCTATGACTTCATCAGCAGTAAGGAACACTGGGGAAAATGTATGCTAAAGGAACAAGTGTGTTTTGAGTGACACTAAACCACAACCATTCATTCCCTGTCTCATCTTACACTCGAAGAAAATGATGGTTGTATAAAGGAGGCAAGGTCTTTCCACGTGTGGTGAACTGGGTGGAGGGTGGGGAACTGGGACATCAGCATTGGCACCTGAAACCCCAGCTAGGCCTTCCTAGCAGCAAAATCTTCCTGAGCCCATCTGTAATGGGCTGGACTGTCATGCTAATTGCTAAACCACCCATATTATCAACACTGGCTTTAAGCAGCTACTCTAAACCCTACAGAAGCCTTGTGAGGGGACACCAGTTCACTTCCACCTCCCTGAGATGAGACTGAAGTTTGCCCAAGCCAGTCAATAGAGCTGACAATCTAAAGCTGCTAGGTTCCCTGGGAGTTGAAGAGACTGGCCTTCCCCCTTCTTTAGCCTGAAGGACCCCTCTCTGGGGCATTCCTTGTATTCCTATCAAGGAAATTAAAGGACAAAATACCAGGGGAGGGCCATGGAGAGAAAACCATTTCCTCTTTCTTGAGAAACAGCTTATATTGTGTAACTAGCAGAATTCAGGACATGAGAAGCTGCAACAGGGAGGTAGATAACTGGTCCTCCTAATGGTCTCAGCCACCAGGGCCCGAGTCTCACCTAAGATGGCAGCGGCTGTATTTTACAATAAATGAAAACTCAAATTTCTGGATAATAGAAAACTAGTACTGAAAGTTCAAAATATGCCTATTCCATTTTTGTTTTGTTTAAAAACAATTAGAAAAAAAATGGATACCCTTAATCATGCATGCAAACTAAAATTATTAGCAGTGGCTTGGGAAAATTTTGTCTAGCAGATAAGACAAAATACCAACTGCACTGGACAGTTTTATGTTAACTTGATATAAGCTAGTTATCAGAAAGGAGACACCTCAAATGCCTCCGTAACATCAAGCTGTAGGGCATTTCAGCAACCTTCCAGGGATCAGCTCCTGCCTTAGGTTCCAGCCTGCTTGCGTTCCTGTCCTGACTTCCATTGATGATCAGCAGTGCTGTGGAGGTACAAAGCAAATAAACCCTGTCCTCCCCAAGTTGGTGTGACCATGGTGTTTCATCTCAGTCACAGTAACCCTAACTAGGACAACAAACTACTCATCTGTTAGCATTTGACCAGAGACATTCATTATTTTCCCAGGGTGGGTGAGTGGGGGGGTACAATATACTAAGGTAGGCAGAAGATACTGGAAAAATACTGGCAACATCATCTATGTCAGCTCCTAACATGCCTAGCTAGTGTCAAAGTATTTTCCTAGTCATCACCTGAACACTTGATATTTTCAATCATCTAGATGGTCTAGGTCAAAGAGTTGGAATTCTGAGCACCTTCTGTCATTGATTCCCACCCTCCCTCTCTCCCTTCCTCCCTCCTTTCCTTCCTAATGTATTCTTATAGCAACCTGGGAAAGGGAGATACTAATACCATTTTACAGTTAGGGGAAAAAGACTAAGAAAAACTAAGCAACTTTCTGCAGGCTGATGGTTACACAATTAGAAAGGAATAGTCACTTCACTAAGTTTTAGGAAATGTAGTGAGGGAAGCAGCCTCAAGAACCTGCCCTTTCTTTTCCTCTCTGTGGTCGAAGGATCTGACTAATGCTGGGCAGTTGCTAAACCACCACCAAATCCAGCCCTGAAGGAAACATTTGATTAAAAATTATCTACACCAAATTCCCCATTGTTAATTTTAAAAGAGTAAAACACAATACATCTTATATTAGACATGGAATTTATTAAACAATGAGAGCTTATTATATATATGGAGAAGTTCAGGTCATACTACAAATGTGGACATACTCCATGTCCTTGTGGACGCAGCGTCCCCTAGCAAAAGAGTGAGAACAGTGGGGATACTGGTCTTCTGAAACTCTACCAAGAACTTTGCTACGCGACAACTTCTTAGACCCTTATCCAGGAAGACAGGGAAACTACATGGCACACACAGCGCTATCCACAGACATGCTCTGAGAATGCCTTGGGGCAGGATATGAGCCTGGAAGTGAGGGGCAGAGTTCTGGAAACACTCACAGAGTAGGACCTAAGGAGAGATGCCACGCCAGAATCACTAATGAGTGCCAGGACCCTGTTGCTCTCAAGAGCCAGCTGTCAGAAACTAGGTTTCTCTGGGTTTTACTTGCTGGTTGTAATCATAGCTTATTACATTTAAAAACACCAAGTCAGAAACTACATAGAAAGTAAAAGATCTCCACTGCTCAAGGAGCAATTTCTTTTCCACCAGTCTCCTGCAAAACGCTTCACGTGGAAAGCATTTTAACGTATACACTATTACAGGAAAATGCTCTCTAGCTGTGTTTGTCACTCAAGTCCCCAACAGCCAGTGAGGGCTCACTCAACAGTGACAATGTACTCACAATCACCGCACACGCAAAGGGCCACTCCACAGTCGTCACAAGGAAGTTCTTGGTTCTGCAAGACTGTAAGCCACGGTAACCCAGAGCTTCCTGAGGGGGCCACAGCAGCATCTGCACCAGACACTGAAGCCCTGGGCGCCTAGACCAAGGGTGGGCGCCTGTACAGGTTAGGCTGGGCTTAGGGCTCACTTCCACCATATAAACATGGGAAGTTCTTTCAGGGTTCCTCCTTCCTAGAACACTGGAATTGCTCTACAAACTAAACCTATATTTAGCACATCTTCAGAGAAGTGAATCATACACTTTCACTGCTTCCTTTTTTAATTTGCTGGTGCTACTTCACTAAGGTCAGTATAAGAAAATGCTTTATTAAGCAATTTGCTACTATAAGATCACTAGGAGGCTGAAGTGATAGTTTGGCTGTTAGGAGCAGTGGACTAGAGTTTGATTCCTAGCACCTACATGGCAGTTCACAATCACCTGTGACTCCAGGTCTTGGGGTCTAATAACCTCTTTTGGCCTCTATGGACACCAGGCAAGCATGAGGTGCACAGACATACATGGTAAAAAAATAAACACACATATAAAAAATAAATCTTTTAATAAAAAAGAGCTCTAAATAAAAACCAACTTGGAGTTAATGCTACAAAGGAGTCTCTGAAATGAAATCCATCTTAGCAAAGACAAAGGAATTTTTTCTCTGCACCACAAGCTTTGCTTTCCCTTTGGGATATATTTTACTTACTAAGAGCTTCTCTCTCAGTTCTTACGGTGTTTTAAGAGCCCACTGGCCCCTAAAATATCAAAGTCTACAATATGGGCGTGGACAATATAAGTGCCACTACCATTTGTTTCAACAGGAAGCAGGCAAAGATGAAGACTGAGGCAGAGCTGCCCTGCCTCTTACCTTCCAGGTGCCAAAGTAAGACAAGCTACACTGTTCTTGAGGAAAAGACAGGTTTTGATGAATGAAGCTTTAAATCCAAAGTGTGCTTCTTAGGCCTGTCTAGACTCCATCTGCCATACACAGCTGTTGTAAAGCCAGGCTAGGAGTCCCCAACACTCATGACCTTCCACCGGAAATGCTGTTCAAGAACTGCTTAGCACAGAAGCTAGAGGGCACTAGGACAAGCCATCTCATGGGTTCAGGGCTGTGGCTCTGTGCCTGCCTTGTACCCTGTCCAGTGGAGAAGCCTGTCTGCCTGCCTAGAACACTTGATGACATGCTTCTCTGGTAGAACAAACTCCCTGCAGAATAGGCTGAGAGGATTCGGTCTTCAGGGCTTTGTTATAGTGGCATGCACAGGTGTGAGAGTGAGCTGAGTGGCAAGGAATGCATCCTCCCCCTTACTGACCACACGCCTGCCATACCACATGCCTATATGACTGAGGAGGATGGACATGATTTTGATGCCTAGTATGTCACATACCTATATGATTGATGTGTGTAGGTAGACTGAGTAGGTGGGACACTGTCACTCAAAAGAGGAAGGGACAACAAAAGGAAATGGGTTCCCAGTTACCGGGTATAGAATATCTACTCTGAGCAAAGTAAACTGCTAATGTTTGCAGCTTCATCAAATGACCCAAGTATGGAAGTGAGTAACCAAGAACAGTAAAAGCAGTAGAGCATTCTTCCCTATCTACCATCTACAGAACAAACGATGGTTTTCAAGAGAACAATAAAGAGTAAGTACTGACAGGTATCTGCTAAAGATGCTGCCAACAGTGGACATCGCTGAAGGGTCCAGGTACTAAAGAGAGGCTGGAGCACAGGTGGAGAGGCAAGGTAAGACTTGGGAGACAGCTGACATGGATTCTGTTGTCTGTTAGTGGAACACTTTACCCTGGCTGGGCTGCCTTGCTGGGCCCCAGTGCAAGAGGAAGCTCTTAGCCCTCATGCGACTTGATGAACCAAAGTGGGTAGATATGTGGGGGGTTCCCATCTGCCAAGGAGGAAAGAAGGAAGAAGGTGTGAGGGTGGGACTGGGTGGAGAGGAGGAAGGGACTGAAATCCCGATATAACTTGAATTAAAAAAATATATTTGGGAGACAGAAAACAAAACAAAAACCCAGCTGCAGCCACATGCTAAGGTAGAAAGCCCAAGTTATGTGAGGACAGGCTGGCTGCGTACATGCAGCTCTCTAGCCCTGGAAGGCTGGGTTCATACAAACTTTGCAGGCCATGGGGTTCTACTGTCCAGTAACCCTACCTCTTGACCAGGTGCCAGCCTCCAAAACCCTTTTTTTTCTATGCCACAACAATAAATTCTTTAACTTTTGTGCCTTAGCCTTACGTGATAGCTTAGTTATCATGTACAAAGTTATACAAAGTCACTCTGCCATGAGCCATGCCTGTTAGGGAGGCGGAGCCTGTGGCTGCTTGCACCCTTTCCCTCCCCTGTGCCTGGCGGAAGAGCTGATGTGAGGTCAGTGGAAGCTAGACGGAGGGAACGTGGGTGCAGGAGTCTGCAATTCGACCAAAAGTATCCCTAATATTCCCCTGCATGTGTCTGATTTCCACTACAGCACTTTCACTTTGGTGAAGAAAGTTGGTCACCCTTGGAGTACCAGGGACAAGGAGTAAGAAATCAGCAAGTACTGGGACTGAGGAGGACAGTAGAAGGAAAAGCAAGCACTGGCCTTTCTGCCAACCAGAAATAGAAAGGCGTTCACGGCACACACTTCTGGGCTTGGCTTCCCCGGGAACATTCAGGCAGATTGTGTAGCACCTCTGATGACTGTTTTGGACTTGAGCCCACAGTTTACAGGGTTGAGCAGCCAAGGTGACACGTCCTTAGTGGCTAGTGGGCAGCACCATGGGGCTGCAGAGAAGGTGTAACAGGAGTGACAGACAGATACCCTTCTCCTTCATATGAGGAAATGCTCAAGTGAGGTGAAGGGTAACCTCATCTGAGAACACGAGTAAACAGGCGCTCTGGACAATATCCTTGCCTTCTAGAGCTGGGGTGTTTGCCATTGTGCCCTGAGGCTCTTTGATGCCTGAATGATTTTTGCTCATGTAATTTTGGAAGTAGCTTATCATAAGAAAACAATGAAGGCAAGATAAGAACACATTTTCTGTATCTCTTCAGGTATGATAAAATGCACAGCATTTCCCAGGAAATGGAAGCAGAGAGACCACATGGAATGTGGGCATGAGGACAATTCCAAGCCACGTCAGGGGCTGCAGACCCACTGACCAGACCCGTCACTTTCGCTCTGTACAAGAAACCAAGTTTAGAAAGTGAGGTTTCTGTGGTGCAACCAGACTTAGGTACCATTTCTCATCTTGTAATTCCATTCTTGCATCCACTCTCTGACCAGCAATTAGGCAAGCCTTTGGTTTGCCATGAGAAAAGCCCTGGAACGTAGTCACACTTGGTTGTTTTGCAGCCTATGAGACTACACGGCTCTCAGCACACTCTGCCCTTCTTCAGTTCCAATACTTTTAAGCTTCAAGTCTACTTTGTCTCAGAGCCACTGTCACACTTCTAGTTACTATTTTCCTGGTAGATCTTTTTCTGTCCACCTTGTACACTTCTTTCAAACTCTAGGTATTTGTGTTTTAGGTATGTGGATTAAAATGAACACACAGTTAATCAATTTATGAGATACTCAACCTGATAATCTGTCCCTTAGCAAATATAATCAATTCTTCCATTCAGTGCAATTATTGGTATTTTGGGATAAATTGTTATATCATATTTTGTGATTTTTATGCATGAATTTTGTTCTCACTTTGCTTTCTTTTGATCCATTTTTTTGAGTTTGACTTACTTATTTTTTGTTTTGTTTTGTTTTTGTCTTTATACTTTTTGCGGTCATCTAAAAATGCCAACAGGCCTGCATAAAGCCTCTTGCTGTCCTCAGGCTTCATCCAGCCTTTTCAGTCCACATTTCTGCCCTTTGTGTCTGAGTGGACTGGCTGATTCTTCAGCTTTGTCTGACTCTTGAATATCGCCTAGATTTATCTTTTGCTCAAACGGTAAGGCCTTTAATCCATAAATGCATATACGATCCCTTAAACAATAAGTCCTTTAATCTATAAATGCATATACCGATCCCCTTGCTGACTGATGGTAACGTAGCATTCTTCTCTATCCACTTCTCTTTACTGGTTTAGTTAACTCATTCAAACAGGTACCTGCTGAACACGAACATATGCTAGATGCTCCTGTAGGTGCTGCTCATAGGGAAGCGAACTAACCAGCGCCTGTTCTCATGGAGCTTCGGTTCCAGGGGCACCTAACATGACTCTTACTTCAGTTAAGGCTTTCTGATAAGCTCTTGAGTGGAAGGAAACTCCCACTCTGGGGGCACACTCTGTCTCACTATGGAACAGCAGCAGTTCAGCTGAGTGCAGAAGCCAAGGCCTCAATGGTCTTCATATCAGGACAGCATTCCCCTGCACTCCAGATCTGTGACTACTGAAGAAGCCCATTTTCTTAACCATTGAGCCATCTCTCCAGCCCGAAGCCTTTCTCTCTAATAGACCTTCCCGCAGGGGCTATGTTCTGCTTCTTGTTCGGAAGCCTTTGTGATATTCTAGCTACAATTACCATAAAGCAGCTCCATTTCCTTACAACTGCAACTGCTTCTGAGTGACTGTTCAGATCAAAGAGTCAGCACGACAGCCAACACCTGGACTCCTCAAATCCTGTACTCTGAGCATCCTCCACACTTGATTCTGGTTTCCCAAGCACACAATTAACAGAACTAGAAATGACAGGCCTGTCACTTCACAAACCTCAGAAGGGCTGCTATTCTCCAACCGTGAAGTGAAACCCACCAACTAGCCTAATAAATATAACAAAGCCATCAAAGACAAACTCATTTCAAAGCCACTACAGTTTTTTTTCAAGGGATACTTGATCAAATTTTACCTTGATGATGATCACCTCATTCTGAAATTAACCCAACCTCACCACAAAACCCCGTACACCTAGCAAAGGCTGCATCGCCTCAGGTCTGTTAAAACTGTGACTTCCAACCAGGCCACCGCTCACCTGCGCGACTTCCTCGAAGTCCTCGTGCCGTTTCTGCAGCGCTCTGGCCCGGTGAAGGGATTTGCCCACCCCCGTGTGTTTGCTCAGAAATGCTTCTCCGTGGTTCTCAATCCAGTCCAGCACCTGTAAAGGAAACAGCCACACGGGCCATAAACAAGATGTCCACTTTGCTCACTGCCTAGGTTTATCTAGGAAAGGCTTATTATTCCTTTTCAAAATTCTATAGTAAACATGAAGCAAAACAAAATAAATTTAGAGAAAATGCCTGAATACTGATTTAATTCACTCCGTAATTACATCTCACATCAGCTTCTCCACTGGTACTGTAACCAGCCTTTATATTAAAAGAGTAAATTATTCTATGTACAAACATTGCATGTGATGATGATTATATTAAATCTCACCTCACCTAAGGCATGACAGAGCCACCTAACTGACTGGGTTTTGTGTAAGAGAGTATGTATGGTACTATGCAGTGAAATGTTTTGTTTTTTATTTTATCTATTTTTTAGAAGACTCCAATCCAAACACAGAAGAAGAAAAAAACCTAAGAAAACTCAACACTAGCATGTCCCTGTCCTGCCCTTGGAGGATACTGTTGTATCCTATAAAGTGTGAGATGCTACAACAGCTAGTCGTTCCTGGAACTTAACCAGAGTGCAAGCTCCTGTCTTGTCCTCATGGCTGGAACTCAGCAGCACAGCTCACTGGTACACGACCCTGAGAAATCACACAGTGCTGACACTGTCTAACAGAATATTATATTACATCAAATACACTTAAGTCTGTGATGGAGAAGTGGCAGGAAAACAAGTAAGTGATCTCTTCTAAAACCTGCAGCTAAAACATGACAGATCCATAACACACATTTGCTCGTGCACTGTTAAGACGAGCCGCCACCATTGTACATGTTTATGTTGATGTACCATCTTATTCTGTTAGGTTACTATAGCAAAACAGCTTGAGTTGGATAATTTATATGTGACAAAAATGTCTGCTCCTGCTTTAGAAACTTGAAAGCCCAAGATTAAGGTTCCAGTGTCTAGTGAAGGCCTATTCCTCACACACTGTGGCTTCCATGGGTTCTCACACACAGCAAGAGTTGAACAAAATCTCCCAGGCTCCTTTTCTAAAGGCATTAATCTCACTGGTGAGAGGGAAGTCCTTGGTGTAGTCCCTCCCAACGGTCCTGCACCCTGATATCACTGTACATAGACTGCATTTCCACATATCGTTTCAGGGAAGCCACTCAGCTTGGATTCTGACAGGTGTCTAAGCACACAACTCAAATGATCTTGGATGGGAAAAGAAATGGGGCATATTCAGTCAAGACAGTGGTTCGGAGAGCCTCTGCTAATGTCAAAATAAATGAGAGTGAGCTGCTGGTCCACAATGGCTGAATTCTAGAGTGGTCAACTGGACAGGTTGCACAGTAAGGGCAAGCTCTCCATTGCTCCACACCTGAGGGTCTGGCTGAACATCCTTTTTGCCCAGTTAGCTCTATTCCATATAAATCAGATGATGGTGACCCTTAACAAACCTCCAAGACCCTGTAAACATTGTTTTGGAATTGTGAACAGCCACAACAGAGTGCAGTTAGGGAACGAAAGCCTGTGAGCGGGTATTCTAGCCAAGGCTACAACTCCTCTCACTCTCGTGACTGGTTCACTTCCGATCCTTTTCTGTCCACACCAGCACTCTGACAGCCACTGGCCCATCATCTTTGCTCCCCAGATCCATCTGTATGCTGTCAGTGTGGTCTACGTCATCGAGCACTTTTGCAGATGCTGTCTCTGAAGGGCCGCACATTCCCACCTCTCTGACACCTGCTCCTCTGCACACAGACATAATCTGACCACGTGCTAAGAGGCAGGTCCAAGGTTTTTCTCAGCTTCAGTTTCCCTGACTGTCAGCAGTTGATAATCACATGAGCATTTAAATGTGTCCACATGAGACACTGCAGCTTCCACAAGGCAGATGTCCAGCACATCAGAACCGCTGGCCTGTTGCCATCTAATTGTAAGCTCTTCGATGGCATAGGCTGTAAACATTCCTTTGCATCTTAACTACTGCTGTTCACACACCATTGTTGTTCTTGAAATTACAATACACAGCAAGAGAATCTTTAGGCAAAAGAGCAGTCTCTACCTGCTGCCCAGCAGATCTGTGTCTGCTGAAGAGACCTTAGAAGGCATGTCTCATTCCCCTCTGGAAAGCAATGTCTCAACCTCAAAACTATTTCATCACTGTCTCAGAGCGTGTAGCCAACACCACACAGAAGTGGGTAGTGTAAGTCTACCATGAACCCCTACAGCTTTAGGACAGCATTCCAGCTGAACAGAAGCTCACTGAGAAGCACGATCTTTGGGTCTGGCTGATTTCAGTGTGTGATACTTTTATTTGTGTAAGTTCTTCATAATGAAGTTTTAATGAACAAAAAAAGAAACATTTTAAACTTGAAAAGGGTTTAGAAATACAAAAGTACAAAATATCCAGGCTCCAACCTGTCGTCTATGTTCTTGAAGATCAAGAGGGGGAAAGACTTCAAACAAAATTAAAAAATAAATAAAATGAAACAAAATGCCCCACAACTTTTTGTAGTATATTCTATATATTCCTTAACTTAAAAACAACAATAACAGAGTGGGACCAGAAGGGGGAGGAGGGAGAGGACTGCGATTGAGATGTAACTTGAAGAAATAAATAAATGTTGGAAAAAACAATAACAAAACAAAACCAAACAAACAATTTAGGCCATCAGAAAGCGAAAAGCTTGACGGTGACTGTCAACTTAGAGACTCGAAGCAAGGCATGGCTTTACAGTGTTGGAGATAAACACTTGCTAGAGAGCTGGAGGGATCAAATCACCACACTTTAGCAATGGTTCTTCTGAACACAAATGTAAAAATACTGATGACACTGTGTTTCTAACAAAGACAAAGCAACTCGGGTGGTGTACAAGTACCAAGTACTTTATTAAAATACCAGCAGATAGTTATGGAATCCAGTCAAAGTTCCTGAGTTCTCCCACAGTCTGGGTGGATTTCCCTTCTTGAAAGGTAATCGTGAATTAATATATTTGTGGAAGTAACATCATCTTAAGACATGTGCACAAAACCTTCAACTTAAATATAAAATGATTAGCAAGTGAGGGAATGTTATCAGCTCTGCCAGACACCTCTGATCACAGTTGTACCCAATGGTTGTCAATTCTGTACTACAAAAAACTCCCAGATCCAAAAACAAGGCTGGTAGGGGTCTGACCTCCCTCCAAGTTGAAGAACAAGTCAAAAATTAATCTTTGTTCTCAGGTCCCTGGCTCAGAACAGAACAAAAAAATCTAGGAGGCCAATGCCATCCTCTCTGCAGAAGGCAGGGTGTGAGGAGCATTCCTGCTCATCAGTGCCCTCTACTGGACGCAAGTGGCAACTCCAAGGTCAAGGCACTAAAACCATTTAAGCTAAATGTGCAGAAAACTGCTGAGGGTTTGACCGGACTCCTTTTGTAACGAAAGGAGATCAGTGAATAATGACAAGCTGGGCTGTGAGGATGGCAAGCATGCTTAGATGCACTATAATCATCTTGCTATCCAAGCACGGGATGTGCAAGCAGGCCTGGCATGCTGCTGTGTGTGCAGTAAGCTACTGATTCTCCAGATGAACTACGAGCAGGGGCAATCACTGTCATTTAGCAGAGGCAGTAAGGGTGTTGGTTATTTGTGGAGGATCCATGGGGCAGGGTAGGAAGGCAGTCTTCCAGCATTTTTCTTAAGTGTTTGTCACTGCCTCTTCTTGGGTTGGCACTGACAGGCAGGGGCTGGTACAGGCAGGAAGGAGAAGAACTGCTCACCTGCACTGGAGCAACTTACACTGCTGGGTAGAAATGGTCCTGCTAAAGTAGAGACCCAAGCTGGGTCAGGGCCAACTGGCGAGCACTCAGGACAAGCCCGACACTTTCTTCTGCTCACGGCACAGGGTTCTGGCCATCTAGAAAACCATACCTGATCTGTGCACAGTTTTCTGTAAGAAGGTCCCATTATCAAATCTACCAGGCTTTAAAAACTCATGTCTCTTGGCAATTACGGCTCTAAGAACTTGTGAGCAAGTATTAAATCTTGTCAAAGACACTAATCCTCACAGGGCCCTTCAGTGTTTGCACCGTTTGGGAAACACTCGGTCAGCTGATTAGTGGAGCTATTCAGGCTCCACTGCAACTGTCACATATCACATGCTTTATTGTTTCTAAACTGGGAAATCATCAGATCTGCATCTGTATCTATGCTCTGGGGTGAATATGTGTAGACTTTTCACAACTGTCCCTTTTAGGCTAAAAACAAGGCTCCAGGAAGTTAACTCAAGAGAAACAGTTGAAATGCAGGGCTTGACCTAGTGTATGGTCTTAGGCATCAGACAACATCATATGACAGGGTGAAAAGTCTGTCTGGAAGCCGTGATAATATTTTTTTAAATGGGATTTTCATCTCTAAAATGCTGCTTATACAAACTAGGCAGGAAATCTGACATTGCCTGAGGAAGAGTATACCAAGCTACAGTAAAATAACCTAAGAACACACAGATAAAACACAGAAAGACTTGTTCACCACTTCAGCAATGTGTGTGTGTGCTGTTGTTATGGGGATGGAGCCCAGGGCCTTCCCTATGCTGGGTAAGAATACTACCATGGGCTACACCCCCAGCCCTTCAGCAACTGTTTTAAAGACACAATGCATAGTTAGTACATAATGATATGTTTCTTTTTTGAAAAAGGTCCTCACGATATAGCCCATATTATCCTAGGACTCACTGTGTATCTGCAGACTTGCCTTAAACTGGTGACGACCCTCTGCCTCAGCATGCCAAGCTAATAGTGTTTTCTGTCCTATTAACGGAAACTCCTTCTAAGTCACGCTATGGACATAACAAAAACGACAGTGTATAATGTTGCCTTAACTGCACACAGCCTTGTGGTCTTGGCAGGTGCTGAAATATACATACTATGGAAGGCTAATAAAGTGAAGACTCCCTCTATGCAGCTATGGGGAAGTCGCATCCAATGTAGGGTAAGAATTTCTGGTGAAGTGGTTTCCTTTGGGTCACCAATGCTCTTTAAGTAGCACAATAAACTCACTGGTTCCCCAAGGTGGACTTTGGTGCAATCATACTTTGGGCTATCTTTGGTGCCCTCTCTTGACAAGAGCCTGCATCTGTTCATATCTCCTCAGGGAAAGGGCTCACACAACAAACACACTACCTCTGTATCCCCAGAGCACAGACCAGAAGGGAGGAAGAGGTGTGGATGAGAAGAATCTAGAACAGTCCAGATTTGCTCAGTCATTTAAAAATGTTCTCTGGTTGTTTATTCTGACAGGGTTTCACTCTGCTCCTAGGCTGGCCTTTGCCTCCTGGGCTCAAGTGATCCTCTCAGCTCAGACTCGAGTAGCTGGGACCATCGGTGCACACCACTGAGCTGATCGTGAAAACACATGATAGTACAGCATCTATAAGGAAGGGATGCTTCCAGGGAGTAATTCCAGAATAGTGCTCACATGTGAGGCTGCCACAAGAAAACGGAAGCTTTTGAGAGAGAGGCCTCCCTGCCTCCCTCTCCACACCCAACATCTGACAGTGTGGCCTTCCTCAAGGGAGCAGATGTGTGGGGCCATGTACCTCACTGTGTTGGATAACTTGAGTTCCAACAATCTAAGAGCAGGACAAACTGGACAGGAGAGGCACAAAAACAGGTCTGAGAGCATCTTGCTTTGAATGACTTCCATGACTATTAATTACCCTATTTGAACAAGCGTGGGGCAGTAAACACCATTGGCTTACATAAAAGCTAAATTAAAGCACAGGCCTAAATGAAAATATTGCCAAAAACTAACACAATTATTTGATGTTTAATGCAAATAAACATTCCATGAGGGCTACTCAGTTGGAAACAGGAAATGAAAATTATGTGTATTACGTGATTGTCAGGAAATATGGCAAAGGTCTCTTTCAAGCTAACAATGCTACAGGAAAGAGCAGCTAGAAGCCAGCAGTTCTGTGCTGGGTAAGCCTGCACCAAAAGGCCCACTCCTCCCGCCCCTGTAGTCTAAATGGGATCTAAATGTGGCCCTGACCACACCCCTTGACCACATCCCTTACTACCATCCCAAACTGCTTTTGTACAAACATTATGGGAATTTAACCACTAGGCTAAACTCCCAACCAATACTCCTGTGGCACAGTCTCTGGGTACCTGTAACAGTCTGACCAATGCTCCTCTAAGGATTCTCCTCAGGAGGGCTGCTGACAGGAAGCAGTAATCATTCCCTGTCTACATTCAGAAAGCCCTACATTTCTTTTTTCAGCAAAATACTTGCCGATGCTTTTTTGTTACCCCAAACAAATAAAACACTTATAGGATCACTAACTGGTTTATTATATTCCTATAGGTAATTGTCACCTGTACCAATCTATCTTCCGCTAACATCTTTCTATAATGCTGCTTTGGGTTGTTTTGCTCATTTTTGTCTTAGCTTACCCTTCTGCTTAATATGACAATAATTTATGTTATCAATCTCTTCAGTTCTAGAAAAGAAGCATTTTTGGTTCTGCTAGTCTACTGTCAGCAGTTGTTTTGATTAATCTTTCTGATTTTGAGCTTTGGGATCACAAGTCACCCCTTCATAGAGATTTTTTGTTTTCATTAGCAGGTCCAAACCATTACAAGTCAATGAGAACTATTTCCCTTAGTGGCAATATCTGTTTCTGTGGGATGTTAATGGGAACATTAGTGTGCAATTGGGAATTCAACCTGCTATTCAACCTAATATTCTATAAAGGCTGACTTAAACAGGTGAGCTCAGAACTATGACTATCTTCCCACATAACAGGTGCTGTTTTCAAATTCAAGTACATTAGCACTTGAGGCCAGGTCAGATAGCTGGACCCTGAGGCTCTTTTGAAGCGCTTCTTTCTCAGTGCCTTCCCAGCCTCCAAAGTTCCAGCAATTACTCCCCCACAAGGGTCCCAAACAGCCAGGAAAAGAGACCACTCTGCTGCTGCCTCCCTGGGGGGAGAACAGCAGCCCCTGTTAGAAAGTGCATTGGTTCACAATTATGTCACCAAATGAGAACCAAGGGAGAGGAGATGTCCTTAGTCTGTCCTGGCATGCAAGTATTTTGAACAATTTAGAGTTAGTAGAATGGATACTTTCACCTTCTGGTACTCATTGCCTCATAAGGCCTCTTAGCAGGCTCCACCCTCTTCTCCCCTTGCTCTCCATTCTTCCCCTGTTAAAATATCTGCAATAGTATCAGAATGATCATTGCTGAGAACTCAAAAATACAATCAGAAACAGAGCATAGTAGGTGAAAAGTACAAATCATAACACTGTCACAAGTATTGTGAAGTCACTGGATAAACACTAAATTATGTCCACAGGGAGAAGAATCTTTCATCTAACAGAACACAGTTTGCAGTACAACTCTCCAAACTCCAAGCAGAAAACCAACTTAACTCACAGATTTCCTGGGGAGATAGAACTCTGACACCCCTGCCTGAACCTTGCTCAGGGACTCACTGATATCAAGAGAGTGGTCTGACCCCAGGACAACCACTGCAGCTTCCAGCCAATGCTCAGGATGCCACAGCACTGCAGATTCTCAGACATTTCGTTCCCAGGACTTACAAATCATAACCCCAATCTCCATTAGGTTTAGGGCAAGGACATGAGCTAATTGTTGTCATAGCAATGTCAGCTTTTGATGCGCCCCCAGCCTTAGGGCTCAGGGTTCTCTTCAGCAGCACACTCAGCACGCTGAGAACCCATGTCATCCTGTTTTCTACCACCAAAGGAACAAAAGAGATGCTGACTACTCCAAAATGGACAGCCATAAATGTCCACGTGACACATTACTAAGCACCTACTATCCACCATTGGTGGCACTATTTACCTTACAGGAACAATAGCAGAATTAAAAAAAAAAAAGAAAAATCAGTACTATTCTCACAAGTCAACAAAAGTGAGAGAGCAGTTACGACAGATAGCGGGGCTCAACCCAGCTCTGTGTCAGCAGAGCTGAGCGAGTGGCCAAGAACCACCCTGAGAACGCCAGGTCCCAGTCCGAAGCCTGAGCCCCCACCCTCACTGGGTGCACCAGGGCCCACCTGCTGAACGTCCTGCTGGAAGACACAGAGCTGCAGCCTCTGATGGAGCCGAACCTTCCGGTGCTGCCAGATGTTCTCGAGCTGGCGCTGGTGGTGCAGCACCTCATGGATGACATCCAGGACATGGTGAACGGCCTTGGAGTAGTTGGCGGAGGCCGTGAGGGAATCAGAGCTGCCAGGGGTCAGAGGCCGCTGGAGCTTATCAAGCAGGGACTTCCCATCCTGGCTCACCTGCTCACAGCACACACAAGGGTTATTCAGGATGTACGCTTTGCCCAAGCTGCATGCAGACCCTGTGACCAGGGGCATGCATGCTACACACAACCACATGCACCCACAGGTAAATAAAATAAAGCGTAAATCTATCCATCAGCTATCCAATGGCATCACAGAACCGAATACTATAAAACACCAAGTTAAAATAAAATACACTTCAAACAGCATGAAGCAGGATACGCTGTTCTCAATCTATCCGTATAACACGGATCAACAAGTTGACTTGCTTTGCTAGGGTAACTGTGAACTTAAGCTTAGAGTAAGAATTTTCTCTTGCATTATTATGAGAAAATACAGCAGGTCATCACAGTTTTGATACTGGACCTTAAACCTCAGTCAGAATGAGTGGTTAACCAACACTACATAAAATGCAAACTTTCTGATGGACCCAAAGAGCAACTTTATTTTACAAAATTAAAACAAAACTAAAAACACCACTCTGGTATATCAACTTTAAAGAAGTAATTTTGATTGGAATGCCACCATGGGGTTACACTGTGGCTGTTAACTATCAAACTGCAACTAAAAGAAAACATCTAGACTATCCACAGAAGTAAGGAAAGGAGAACTGGGTGTGGAAAATAAACAATGTGTGTTTTTTTCCCATTTGGGTTTTTTCAGATATGAATAATTGTGCCACAGGCAGAAACAAAAAGTCACTTGATGAGAAACATAGGGGAGTGTGTGTGCAAGATGGGGTGTCTAGAAACCCTTTCAAGACCTTCCTGTTCAACACTCCCAAATCTGAAACTGTTACTCAGAGTTCGGTTAAGGGAGCAGACAACAGCCTAGATTGCAACTGACCCGGCCAGTGTACAGAGGAGCTTGGAACAGACAGCTCCCCAGGGCCTGCACACTGTTGCAAGGGCACTCTGGAACAGGCTCTTCTGGAACCCTCCCAGCCCTGCAGCTGAGCAGCAATGGAACACGGTGGCTTTCCACGCCTGCACTGAGGCCTTTGTGGGAACGTGTATGTTCTTATAAAGGCTTGGGAATCTGACACATCCTTATAACAAAACTTAAATGACACTGACCAGGTAAGAAAGAACACTGTTAACCAGAGATAATGCCAGCTGAAAGAAAATGTGGTAAAACCAGCAGGAGATATCTGCTGCCCTTAAAGCCACTGTGTGCCCTCCTACAGTGACTTGGGGGAAACTTGGGATTCCTGACAGACTGGAGGCTGGGCACTCAGCTAAGAAGGACATCAGCACATGTGAGGAACTGCCTTTTCCCCTTTCTTGTCCACGTGTGATGCCACTGACCTTTCAGCAACGATGACCATGTCCACAGAGCAAAAGTCACAACCTTTTCTGAGCCATTCACCACTCCCCTGCCAATTCTTTCTCAGTATGTATATCCCTGATGGAAACCATCTCTAGGGCCATCTTTTTTTTTTTTTTTTTTTTAAGATTTTATTATGTATACAGTGTTGTCTGCAGGTATACCTGCTGGCCAGAAGAGGGCACCAGATTTCATAGGGATGGTTGTGAGCCACCATGTGGTTGCTGGGAATTGAACTCAGGACCTCTAGAAGAGCAGTCAGTGCTCTTAACCGCTGAGCCATCTCTCCAGCCCCCTCTAGGGCCATCTTTAGTGGCTGGGTTCACAATGGGTTTACATGTGTGGCCTGTCTGAATGCCTAATCTCTTCTAGTATATATGCACATACTGGGGTGTTTGTAAACTGGAATATTCCTAGTCATCAATCACCCTTCTATTGTGTCAAATGTACTAACAGCACATACACTGCTCATATACATTCAAATTACACAGGAAAGAGGAGATTACCTACAAAGTTTACTTCAGGGTGAGTCAGTGGCACTGCTCCAACTATACCCTACGTGCTTTGGCTCTTGGGACTCGACAGGTACTCCCAATCACTGAACTTGCCCTAGAAAGAACTCCTAAGCTCCAGCGTGTTACTTAGTACGATGTAGCATACTATCTGACCGCCTCAGCAGTGCCTGCAGCAAGAACCCAGAGGCTGGGCCCCTCACTCCCCTCTGGAAGAACATCACTAAGTTTATGAAGCAAGTCCACCCACCGCGATTCTACAGACCTTCACAAGAACAATTCTACTGAAGTTAGCTGGCACAGATTTGGTACTTATAAAGTGTCATTTAAACACTTGAAGCAGTATCACATCACATATATTTCAGTTAACTTTTGAGCAAAATGTTCATGTCTTCTGGAACACATGAAAAAATACACAACAGGTTTTACAAAGACTGCAGCTGTGCCATACAGAAAAAATTAAATGTTGCACAATAATTAGAAGAAAATTAATAACAGAAGGTGGTCTCACATACAGCAGCAAAAAAGACAAACAAGACATATTTTAAATGTTAAAATAAGTAGCAAGTTAATGGTACTCGGTAAGTGGTGTAGTCTGAATGGCCTTAAGCACAGAAGCAAGAGGTGCTGAAGCTGTTTGTAGGTGCCAGGCACCAAGGAGTCCAGCCCTGCCTGGCGAGGCAGAGCGGCTGTTTAAATGTCACAATGGCTCAGTTTTTGCTCTGCTTTTTGTTTTCCTTGGAATATGGGACTATGGGACTTGATAGGCAACTGAACCTTATTTTAAAATGATAAACATTCTATTAATATACGGATGAATTAATGTTCTAATACCTACATGGGTTGGGAAAAATACAAGTACTGACAAAAGCAAACTATAACTAAATATAAATTTAAACATACTATATCAAAGGTGTGTTTGTTCTTAACATTTAGGAAAAATGTTTAAGTTTCCTGAGTAGTTCCTAATGACCAAGACAGCAGCTCTATTATGTGGGTTCTGGTGAGCTGCTCTGAGAACACATCCCACAGACCTTCTAGGCCGGGCCTAGCCAGCTCTTGGTTCTCTGCATTCTCAGCAAGTCAGATTCTGAGCTGAGAGTCCTGCAGGAAGATATTTCATTCACCCAAAGAGGACACACCCAGACTTCACCGCTCAAGGCCTTCAGACCAACAATGACCCAAAGAGCAAGCAAATACTACTCTGAGAAGAATCAGTGAGCCTGAAGGGATAGTGTCAATGCACAAGTGGTAGGAAATGATGGTCCAAAGACATAAGAAAAACACACCAAACCACTCAACCTAGCCTAAGACAGTGCTGCTCCTTCATATCCTTGTGAGTTGAGAGCGTATCCACATGGACTCATGTGGCTACCAGCATCTTCTGGGATTCTTTCAAAAGTCTGGCATAAGGTCAGGGAGTCTGGGTTTGAATTAACTAATCTCTCTAACTCACTATAACAAAAGTAGGAGTAAAGAGCAGGTAGCAAAAAAGTGGGCAACGGAGAAGTCACACTATACATCTGGGAGATAGCAGGGACACAAAGCGAACATATCTGTTTAACAATGAAAGACAAAGGAAGCAGGCTTCTTGCTGCCTCATAAGGGATTTATGATCACTTAGAGGGAAGGTTGCCAAGAAGAAATGGAGGTAAGAATAGCATCAGCATGGATATTTGTAAAAATACAGGTAGAAACAGACACGGGGATTACATGTTTATGTGTAAGTGTGCATGTGGAGGGGTTGGTGGATGGATGGATAAATGGATGGATGGGCAGACGGATGGATGGATGGATGGATAAGGGCATAAGTAGATGAATGCATAGGCTGTGTATGTGAGTGTGAATGGATGGGTGAGTGGTGTACAAAGAGACAGACACGTGCACTCAACATACATGTCTGTTACACCTTTAACTCTGCTTACAGTACATAGAAGCATTGATACCCCATAAGGAAAAAAGCATTCTGGCCTTACTTTCTAAATAGTATACAAGACAGGGATTCACCTTACCAGCTGAGACAGCTGACCCTGGCAGTGAGCAGGGAAGATACAAGAGGATCTTGGAGCATCTTGTTATGCTAGAAAGTAAAGGCGTGCTCAGAGGACACTTGGTAAAGGTCCCTGGCCAACTCTGGGTGATGTAGGCACCAGAATAAAGTATCAGGTTTAAGCTTTTATAGGAGAAAGGAAGCTGCTCGGTGCCTTCTTAGTCTGGTAAGGAAGGGCGTGCAATTGCTTGGTGCGGGTCCAGCACTGGTCAGAGGAGTGCTGGAGAGAGACTCAAGCCACAGCAGTAGTTGAAGACTTCCTGGTGAGGACTAGGGTCATTCACCGTCTCCACTATAGGTCAGCACTAGATGCTACATAGAAATGGTCCCTAGGGAAGGAACTTGACGATTACAGTCAGAATCTTAATGAGTCAGGTGATTTAAAACACAAGAAGTGCATCAGTGTTCAGTTGGAGCACATGAAGGACGACCAGTCCTTCCTTCCGTTAGCAGTACTAATAAGCAGTAGCTAAGCCTGCACAACCAAGAAATGCAGAACTGACTCAATTCCACAGAAAGGGGAGGCTCCTGCTAGACAGAAGGATGACTAACAGAAAGGAGACTGGGCAACCCCTGAATCAAGAACGGGGTGCCCTGCGTGTCCATTTAACCTGCCCACAGACACTAGGCATCAGGACTCCTGGGCCCAAGGACACGGCACTGCCAGCTGTCAGCAAAGCATGACCAGACCAAAACACAAATGCCCAGTCCTTTGCAACTCTGACAGGGGCAGATGTGGTCCAGACCCAGCAAGCATTTATCTCCCTGCCCAGCCTGCTGTTGGGAGCTTTGAGGTCTTTCTCAGTGAGGCATCTCAACAGCCACCAACACAGGACAGACAGTTCAGATGCGTCCTATTGAGGAGTAAGGAGAAAACCTTACAGAAAAAAGCTCAGGGAATTTCTGCTGCATCCCTACCTCTTGGAGTACAACCATTCTCACACAGACAACCTTTATGGGCTAGGTTTATATCAACGTGGCACAAGCTACAGTCATATGAGTGGAGTGGAGGGAACTCCAATTGAGAAAATGACTCCGTAAGACTGAGCTGCAGGCAAGCCTGTAGGGCGTTTTCTTAATTAGTGATTGATGTGGGAAAGTCCAGCCTATTGTGGGTGGTGCCACCCTGGCTGGTGGTCCTGGGTTCCAGCAAGCAACACTGCTTCATATTCTCCATGAACTCCTGCCCTCAGGTTCCTGCCCTTTTTGAGTTCCTGGTCTGACTTCCTTCAATGATGAACAGCAATATAGAAGTGTAACCCAAAAAAACACTTCCCTCCCCAGACTGCTTTTGGTAAACCTGCCTAAAATCTGTACCGCAAAGCATTGTACAGAAATGGGCAGCAGAAAATGAGACAAGGGTGCGTTAAACATATAATGTAGTGCCTTAATATTCACAAACAAAATGGTACACTCAGTGTCTGGTCCTCCATGTTCTCCTGTCTTTAATGTTTGCTTGCCAGCTATTGTTCTATTTGGATGCTCTGGAATCTAGAGGTGGGCTTAGTGAGTAAAAGTAGTCATCAGTAGTAGGTCTCTTAGGGTTTTTGTCTGGCCCTGGTTCCAGCCTCAGTCTCCCTGCTTCTTGTTTGGCAATAATGTGAAGAGCCCCAGCCCTGAACTTATGAGGCAAAGTAAGTCTGTATTCTATTAGGTTGTTCCTGTCGGATACTGTGATCTCACCTATGTAACAGTAACTAACACACTTGGATGTCTATGACAGCAAGCTTTGTGTACTTGGAAAAACATCGAATGTTTTGTGATCCAGACCATAAGGCAGAAGCATGGCTCCCTCCCTCTCTAACAAGTTTCATTCATGAATATTAAATTGAATTTGACTAAACTATACAGCACACAAACACAGATTTCTCAAATGCATGCAGACAGGAAGGCTGGGATTTTGACTATTTACAGGTAAAAATATAGGCACCCCAATTTCCACAAATCTCAAGCCAAGTGAAGCCTGCTTTCTGGCCACCATCAGACCAAGCATCATGACGGTCTGAAGCTTTGCTTTTCCTCTTACATGCTTCTGGGAAAGAGTGAGAGTCGTCATCTTCACCCCCTGCCTAACAGGAATTAAAATGCTGGTGAGTAAACTATAGTTCAACAGGACAGAGCTTTTCCTGAGCTGCACAAAATTTCCATTTTTGCAGCTTTAGAGCTATGATTTAAAACCACTGATGTCATGCAGTCTAAGTGAACACACGAACACACCCTTACCTCAGAATAAGCAAGGGTGATGTGCTCGTAGATCCCCTGGTGATGATGAATGGCATCTTCCAGGTCCTGCAGCTCCGAGGGAAGGTCTACTTCACCACAGGCCTTACACCACGAGTCCACATTGCTCATGTACTTGGAGGTTAAAAAATATTTTTTTAATTATTTCTATGGATTAGTAATCATTTAGGTTGAAAGAGGGACATTTTACAACTTGGTTTTCTTAGGTGGTGTAGCAAATAACATGGTTGGAAATCACCTCAAGTGGCTGTTCTGATTCTCCACTTGGATGTGGTTCTTGGACTCCGTCCCCAGGGGTAGGGGTGGGGATGGGAAGGGTGGTGCAGGCAGCTCCAGTTACTGGAACCCTTAGTGTGTGCTCATGGCCCCAGAGCAACATTGTCCTGCCTTGTCTGTCTGTTCTTTCCCGGCTGGTTTTCCCATCCCACACTGAAATCCTGTGTTCTTATACCTCAGCAACAAGTAGCCCACTCTTCCCGATGCCTCTCTGGGGACTAGGAGGGCTGAGCAGCAGGGTGGGATTTATGGTGGGGGAGAGGGAGCTCGGTTTACTTTTCCTCTTACATGCTTACAGGAAAGACTAAGCACCTCAAATCATTCAGCTGAGGCTGGCAAGGGCAGCTAGCCTACGGCAGGTTTCCAGGAAAAACTACAGGAGAGGAGATTGCTGAGGTAGCCGGATGGTTCCAATCTCACCTCACTTCCCCCACTGCCATGCACATCTCCTGCGGTCATCAATAGTGACAAATCACTGCCAGATTTCCTAGGGAGATGCTATCAGAATCCTTCACAGTTGAGTGTCAAAAGGAAGCACAGAAGGCCCAATTAAAGAGGCTAATTCAATAAAGCCAATTAGATAGCAACACAGTCCATGAGTTTACTCTATTTCAGGCCATTTTCTCACAAGTCTGTGCTCAGCAGAGAAGGCAGAGGGTGAGCAGCTGGGAGAGGAAGTTAGGGAACTCTAGGGTACAATGAGAGCAACCTTCAAGTTATTCACAGTAAACAGGAGCTTCAAGCAGACTGGTCACCTGCACAGCAATTGTTCATGAAAACCCTGTGTTATTACGGTTGGCTCAGAAAAAGAGGCTCCATGCAAACCTCAGAGTCCAAAATCAGGTCATACCAGTGTCACCTGACAGCCTGTGGCTTCAAGCATCCCTCCCTCAACCACCCTGACACCCAGGGATTACTTTCATGGCCACGTCTATGGTGCCTTTCTCATGCTCTCAAGGCAACAGAAGTCATAATAAGGTCACTCTAGGCCTCTCCTCCCTGACACACAGACACACAACTGCTCCTGCATGTTTTACGTGTTTCTTAGGTAGCAACCCATAAACGTCAAACAGGACACACTGGATACTGCTGATCCTCAGGGCTACTCCATTCCCTCTTCCTCCATTCTTGCACTTAGTATCAATTCAAAAGTCACTGTAAACCCTCTGCAAGTAGGAACTGGCTGGAGTAAGCCACCTTTATAAATAAGTCATCAGGTCTAAGTCAGCAATGACTAGACAATAGCCACAGCCAAGCACCCCAAACACAGAGTCCAGCGTGTTCCTGACAAGAGGCAGGAAGTGTCTCGAGGGCACATGCATTAGTTACATGCTGCACTGGCTCACAATGTAACGAGAAACTGTATCAGACCCAGCACAGATGCTTGAAATCACAAAATACTTAAGTTGTATTTCAAGGAAAACTTCCAAGATTGATTCAAAGATGGTTTGAAACAGGTTTTTCAAGAATGGACACGCAGAGGAAGGAAGCCAGCTCAACCTGAGTAATGACCAGGTCAAAACCCTCCTCACAAGACGTAACTCCTTCAGGCAAGGACACCAGCTGTGAAGAGGTGCAATGACAGCTGCTCCCGGCAAAGGAACCTAGAAGTTCCCATCCAAGCCACACAGCCTCTCCATGGCCCTCTTCTGCACAGGCTCCCAGCAGCCTAATGGCTGACTATATAATTTAAGAAGTTTTCATTATGCAAAAACTGATACCATGTTTCAGTTTCTGTGTACCTGAAGTAGAGGTTGTAATCAGTAGCAGGACACACAGACACACAGGATAGGCCTAAATCCCTACCACAGGCAATGGGAGAAAGCAGGAGCAGAGAAGCACAGAGAGCAGGCCATTTTGGGACCCCTAGCACAGGGAAAGGGAGAGAGAAAGGCAGAGCTTCTAACACTGAATAAAAACTCGTTTTTAAGATGTCTTTTTCCTTCAAAATTTATTTACTTATTATGTGCATTGGTGTTTTCCCTGCACATAAGTATAATAAATACATAATAGGTGGGGGTGTCAGATCCCCTGAAACGGGAGTTCCAGACAGTTATAAGCTGCCATATGGGTGCTGGGAATTGAACTCTGGTCCTCTGGGAGAGCAGCTAATGCTCCTAGCTGCTGAGCCATCCCTCCAGCTCAAGATGTTTGTTTGTTAGTTTGTTTTTTAAAGTTGCTGAACAGAAGATGAAAAGGAATTTTAGGCAGATACTTTGCAAAATTGAATCTAATGGTGAGGGAGGAATGATGGACACAGCTTCAAAATGAGATCTCGAATAATTACTTAGCAGACTAATTTATTCTAAGCATGTACCTCAGGAGCCAGGGTCCTCCAGGTAATTTATGTCCTAACCGCCCCTCCCTTAATGTCCTCTTCCCCCCCACCTTCCAATGCCTCTGCTGAACATGGGTGGTGGAGGAGACAAAGGTACTGAAGCATCCTAGACTGTGAACTCTCTATTACTCAGAAGATATTCCTCTGCCTTTTGAAGAGCCAAGTGGAACAGTTATGAGAATTCCCTGGGTATTTCTTGTTTGGTAACTGGGAAGAGAGTAAGGAAACACTTGCAAAGGTGCCTACTGCTCCTCCTGCACACGTTGGGCATCTGGGCACAGGACTGGTGCCTCACCTAGGCCCAGAACACATGCCCATTCTTTACCAGCCCCATCCTAAACTCAGCTGTGCTTCCTTCTCTGGGCATTTTATGTGCAGAGACCTGGAACTCTCTGAACGAAGCTCTTACAGGCTCCCATGGATTTCTGTTCAGTTACACAGTATTCTAGTGTATTTTCCTTAAAATTTACAAATGACAGTTATCATTTTACCCAAACAAGAATACTTCGGGCTTTTTCAACTTTGTTGCATGTTTGAAATTTTTAGTAGTAAATCATGGGTTAAGAAATCACACCCCCCCCATGACACGGATATTTCTAGATTATTTTTAAGCAAGTCAGAGAAGCAACTGTTCTGGGTTTATTCGCCATTCTGAATCCCTCCATACAGACTATAGACTGTTTGCCATTATTGCAAGTCAGTCGCCCTGCTTCTAATGTTCCTATCATCTCCATGTGCCTTTCTGGAGCCCCTCCAACCCCAAATGGCAATCCATCATCTCTTGGCTTAGTAGGATGCTAACAGCCACACAGCGTGGCTATTAAAGATGGCACAAGTAAAGGAGACACATTTGCTTTTCTCTAGCAATGATGTCAGATGCTCAAGTGAATCTGTTCTGTAACCAAGGAGCAGAGGTAGCCACAGGGTCATGGGGAGCATGCTAGCTCACGCGGAGGAGTCCTGTCACTTTAAAGCATGTACGACGTGTGGGTTTTGTTTACCTTTGGTCATAGAATCAGTTAAGCGCACAGTTACGAGATCCTAACAGTGAGACCTGAAGGCCTCACTCACAGCTTTATATGATACCATTAAGATGCTCTTCCTGTTTCTATTCCACTAGTAAAGTTTTCTAGGGTTCAGATCATTGCTAATTACTAACTTGTGCAACACAGCACTGCCTTGCTGAAATCCTGGGCAAGCTGGGACCTCTATGTAGTTTTACTGACAACTTCCCTCATCAACAAGAGATTGTTGAGATTGCTGAGATGAAAGAGACACTTTTTTTCTTCTCAGAACTACCATGCCATTATGCAAAGCCTTAGAAAAATAGTCTTCTCCCTTCGAAAGAGAGAAAGCTATGCCAGGTCACCATCACCTCTGCCCCAGCAGTCTTCACAGTGACAAGTGCCTGTGTGTGCGCCTAGGAAAGGTGTTTTGTCAGCAGCACGCTCTCTGCAACCACATCAGAATCACATGCAATCTCTCCCTCCTGCTGCCTTCCCAGGGTCTTTAGACAGGTGCACCTGAGCTGAAGTGTGGGGCGCATGGTGGGATCTACATACCCTCTGTTAAACACGATCCTCTCAACTTCAGCCCGTGAAGCCGATGTGGGGTCAGGATCTACATCACTTAGTAAAGGTATGCAAACTGCCTGCCCAAAGCCATCCCCACTAGCCCTTGCTGGTACAGTCTTCCTATGGCTACAGAAGGCCAAAGGCTGGATACACCCTTTCCCCCTTCTTTGTAGCAGGGCACCAGTGAGCACGCCAATCCTTGCCAAAGTAAGTGAATGGGAAGAGTGCTGGTGTGGAGGGCCTCCTGGAAACACTCTTCCTGTGTGACAAAAAAAGGCAAAAACACCTACTGCCAACTCTGCCGAGAGGAGACACTGTTGCTGAGAGGCTGGGCTTGCATCCAGGCGTACATCTTGGGATCATGATAGAATACCCAGCCGACTGTGGAGATGCACAGCTGCCTACCAAGGGCCGTGAGCGTCTCCACAGGACCGTGATGTGGAAGCTGCTGAGAGGCATTCTAGAGCTTGCAGTGTCCCAAGGCAGATAGTAAGGAGAACAGAAGAAGTGAGGAAGGGCAAGGAGGAAGAGGAGGGGAAAGAGGGTGAAGAGGGGGAGGATGAAGAGAAGTGAGGAAAGGGAGTAGAGAGAAAAAGCAGAAGCTACTGCTTACTATAAGATAAACACTACCAATGAGAAAACCTGAAATTGAAATTTCTGAGCCATATAAAAGCGATTTTTAAGACAAAAAATTCAGAATATTTTTGATTCTCCTAGTATGGATGTTCAACCCATACAGTCTTTATCAGAACCTTGAACACCTACCTATTTCCCATGTATTTCAAGTAAGAGGCACATAACCTGTAGTTACCATACACCAGACTTTGAGCACCGTGGGCACAACTGCAATCCCAGCACTGGGGGCATGGGAGTGGGGTCTCACTGGTTTGAAGCAGGTTATGTGACACACCAAGCCTCAAGACAGCCTGAACTACACAAAGAACCCTGTCACGCATGCACAATGAATAACCAAGGAAACAAGACAAACAAAAATGTAAAGAGCTGAAAAGCCCAACTGCCTCAGTTAGTGCAGCAACAAGTAAGAAAGTGTGGATCTCAGCCAGAGGCTGAGAGACGGCAGACTCAATCCCGTGTGAGAAAGGCTAAGGATCAGCCACATGAGCTGACTAGACGGTGACATGCTCCAGCCCTTGCCTTGTGGGCGGGGGGTCCAGACACTGACCTTTTCAGCCTTCTGGTGGAAGATGGAGGACATGTCCAGCAGGGTGCTGCGCTCGTCCAAGGCTGCTGCAAATGCTTTCCACTCCTGCTCCAGCTGATTTGCAATCTGCTTAATCTGCTGAGAGGCATAGTGGCCTGATTCCACCAGGCGATTGGCCACTGACATTATGCGGTTGATATTTACATACACATTCTGCAGAGGAAGCAGAAGAAGAGGTTCACTGAGGGATGCAGACAGGAGACTCCTCCCTAAGAAATGCAGAGATCTTCGTGGACAGTCTGCTAACTGTTCCCTAGCTCTAAGAGCAGAATAGCCTGGCACCCTCTGTCAAACATCTTATTCTCTTGATTTCCGTAAACCCTATTTTTAAAACTGCAAAATTATCAATCAACTCACTGAAAGGCATAATTGTTAACCACAAAACAATCAAATACACAAGTGGGTACACACAAGTATACCATTACTCACTCCTTGGCTTCAAACCCTGTCAAGCAAGGATCCAGATGGCAGAACCACTGACAAACAATCAGCAAGAACCGAAGGAACCTGACTAGGACACAGGAAGCCAAGAATATGTGCTTAGCAACCAAAGGCTGTATGTGTGAAGACAAGCTCTCTTTTTGTGGTAACAGAAATCCTCCTTCAGATGGCTCCACTTTCTCCCAGGAGTGTGAATTAAGGTACAGCAGGTATGATGTTACACTCAGACTTAAGCAAAGCTCTTCTGCTCTGTTGGGATTCCTGAGTCTGCCAATTGACCCAAAATAATAAGCATACATGCTTTAAAAATGAAGTAAAGCCTGCCTTTTCCTTTTTGTAAAGCATGATCTTACAGTGGTGTGTCTTTCTGCTTCCACTCTTCTCTAAGTTTGTTGTAACGTTCAAGGTTGTGGGATAACATGGAGTGGGGGCCCACAATCAACACTGAGTGTTTTTACATAGAGTAAATAACATAATATATCAAAGATGGACAGTATACCCACTTCATAGATTAAGCATCTGAGGGTCAAAGAGGACAAAAAGATTGCCAAAGTCATATAGTAAATGAAAGAGTGAGTATCATCATCTCTACCTCTACTGTCACTCTGAAGACTCCACACAGCCTGTGTGAGGTGTAGGTCCAGCCACTGCCTCTTGATTGTCAAAATCTTTCTCAGGCCAGGATCTGCAAGTTCTGACAGCCACTTACCATACAGTTCATAGCAAAATGATTGTGCTGCGTCTGAAGTTCCATTGCGTGAGGGTGGCTGGTCCCGATCTCTGTGTAGCTGTTTAGGAACAGGCCTTTGTTGTGTGTGATCCAGTCAAACATCTACCAGAAGGAAAAAAGACAACCTGGGATCACTGCAGAAAGAGAAAGGGCTGAGGGAGGGAGTGAGGAAGGGATTTGCTTCTCAGAGAGCTCCCTGAGCTTGCAGTTTATGCCTCTGAGAACAAGCAAGTGCCCTAGGCGGGCAGACCCCCCAAGAAAGTCTTATCTCATGGGGAGGACCTCAACCTGACCCCTCAAGCTAACAGAACCTCCAGTCCTCTGCGACCAGGCCACTTCCTCTATAAAGTGGCCCATGCGTCACACTGCTCTGCCTTGGAAGACAAAAGGCTGGAATCAGGGCTTTAAGGGGTCTCTGTATTAGAATCCATGCAGATTACTAACAGTAATACCAACAGCAGAAACAGTGTACTTTTTAATGTAAGACAGGACACAGAAACTGGAGCAAATGCAGGCACAAAATTAACCAAAATATTTTAAAGGACCTGAGAGTTTTTAAAACTAGGTCTCCTGTAGCCCAGTGATACTGTCTGTCAACTGCCTAAAAGTCCCTTTAGCATCTTATATCAAAAATTTCTAATATAGTTGTTTACTCTACAATATGTTTACCAGTCCATGAAAAAACAAAAATCAGGGCTGGAGAGATGGCTCAGCGGTTAAGAGCACTGCCTAGTGCTCTTCCAAAGGTCCTGAGTTCAATTCCCAGCAACCACATGGTGGCTCACAACCATCCACAAGGTGATCTGGTGCCCTCTTGTGGAATGCAGGTGTACATGCAGATAGAGCACACATATGCAATAAATAAATCTTTAAAAAAAAAAAAAAAACAAAACAAAAATCAATGACCATAAGTTAAGAGTGATCATTTCACCTATGTTCATGGCTTGCAAACCATTCCTGTTTGCAAGTGTCCTTTTCATTCACAGTGCAAAGAACACATTAGCTGGTAATGAACAAGTATCCACTTTGACCATCTGGTGTCTCTAATACCAAGAATAAAACACGAGTACTATGATCATTGCCTGGATCACCTAGAAATGTATTTTTAATGGCATCACTCACCTTTTTGCTATGAAGAATGGAGTTATAGGTCTGAATGGGGTTTGTTGGCTTTGTTTGAAAAGAGGGCAGGTTTTAGAAACTCTACACATAATCATCACTTTTGAGAATACAATCATGAAATTTATACTCTTAAAAAAAAAAAAAATCACTCTTGTCTTCCAGGCACTTTTCATCAAGCAGCTTTAGCTCAGACTTTCTAAAACAGAACTGCAATGCACTGTGTGTAAAACCAGAAGCCAGACATGTAAACATGGTCTCTGAATGACCCTGGCTGTGGCATGAACGCCGTAATACAGACCTATTATGTTTTCCCTTTTCTCTGTTTCCTCGCCGTGTCCTATTTGTCTTCGCTTCAAGACCCAGTGACCCAGCAGCTCCCTTCTGTCAGGCTGGCATGCCCCTCCCTATCTTTACCTTCTCAGCATCTTGTTCAAACAGCCGCAGCTGGAAGCACTGGTCCAGCTTCAGTTTGCTCACATGCCACATCTGGTGCAGGTGCTGCCGGGTGGAGTGCAGCCTGTCCAACATGGTGGACACCTTGGGCAAGAGGTTCTGCAGGTCCGCATTGCCTGACCCCGAGTTCTTTTTGGGGAAACTGTCACTGCTCTGAATCCGCTGAAGCAGCTTGTGTCCCTCCAAATCTAAGTCCTCTATGGGAGCCTTGATCACCTTCTTCTTCAGCTGAGAGTGCTCTTCGATCATGTTCCGAGCCCCCTCTAGGTCCTGAGGCAACTCCTTCTTTGCGAGAATATCCTGAAGCTCCTCTAGCCGGGACAGCATATGGGCTGCATTGCTAATGTAGTCCTCGAAAGCTACTCTGATTTCTATCCATTCCTCGTGGTTGTATTCCAGGCAGCCGTCGAACTCGGGAGTTAGTTGGGAAGGATCAACTACTTTGGTAAGGCCTTCTAAAGAGACCATATTTGTCTTAAGGGAAAAAAAATTATGTATGAGAAGATGAGCCAGTTTCATGTGATCATATTATCCTGTAACTTACAGTGGTCACATGTAAGTTTCCAAAGTCAAAAGTAACTCTGTCTATGTCTGGTTCTGCCTCCCCAGAACAAGTATGGAGGTGAGGCCCATTATCAGTATGATGAGAAACTCCATTAAGGTAGCACGTTAGGGGGTAGGCCTAGCAGATCGAACTGCAAATTTGACAAGTCCCAAACCAACTATATTCCACTTGAAGAATGAGAAGAGAAACCCAAATCTTAGGCTTATTGATACCTGAGGCTTCAGGAGAGAGCTGGTGAAAGGGATTTCATAAGGACACAGGGAATACAGAATCCCCTGTGATAACCTGCTACAGTCCGAGTGCTGTACACAGCCATCCTGCATTCCAATTGATGACTTGTGAAACTCCAGCTTATCACAGTCTAAGCAAGAGCTCTCAACCTCACCTGACCTATGGGAAGGGGAAGCACACTGATATTGCTATAATGCCTCAAGGAAAACATGAGGTTTGGGTGGAAAAATGCAAACACACAGGAAAGGGAGCTGATCTAGAACTGAAAGATATGCAGACTGGCTAACCCACCTCTGCCACCTCCAGCCAGAGGGAAACCTAGAACTGACATCTGGCTGGTAAGAAACAGCACAAGACAACAAGTTGGAAAGAGTGGCTCGAGTCTGCACTGCCTTCAGCCTACAGCAAGCTTATTCTTATCTATCTGCTGGACACTGACTAACCTCCATGGAGGCAGCCACACAGAGCGAGGCCGGCAACCATGCAGAGACAAGAGGCCAGGAGGAAAACGAGCAGGAGCCTTCAGGAGCCCAGAGTAAGAGACTAATAAATAAGACTATAAACACTTGTATGAGTGCAACTACTATTTCTTCACTTAGAACATGTATAATTAAAACACATACTTTAAATTTTCCATTAAGCAAATATCTAAGACCCAATAAATTATCTTTCAAAAATACTACTTATTGTGCATAAGGATAAAGGTGTACTTTGTATTTCATTTAAGACACTTCAGAGTAGTTCCAAATTTAAGATGAAATCAAATTCCAACTCCAGATAGGAAATCAACACTCTGTGAAGAATCTGAAAATCAAGCAGTACACACAAGGAGACACTTTGAAAAGCACAAAACTGCAGCTTCTCCACTGTGTAATATAATTTACCTTAAAACACAGTTCTTGTACATTAAAACCTAATACTGAGGCAGAGATAGCAGAAAGAGCAAGCTCTTCCACCAGGAACGGTTACAATTTATTACAAGAAACAATTCCAGTTCTCTTACAGAGCCAAGCTTCAAGCTGTCTGGAATACTTTCCTCCCATAATCATCGCAATAAACTGACCACATCAAAAGCATTGTCAGAACCTCGGTGGCTTAAGGAGAGGAGGCTCTCAGTGGGAAAGAAAATAAATCAGCAGGTTCGGTTTACTTCTTACAGCCATTGTCCGGGCCTCGCTGAATGCAGTACTCTACAGTTCTAAAAGAACTCTGCTTTTACAAATGGAAGATAACATGCAAAGGGGACAACCAGTCCCCTACTCTCATGGACCAGACAAAATTCATCCTCCGCTGTTCCCTCAACTCCAGGGTGAAGCACCCAGCCGGCATCTGCAGCCACACAGCCCTGTGCTAACAGGGGGAGCTATTCAAGTGAGGTCACTATGGGAACATGTTTCTACTTCCAAGGCACAGTGGCCCACACCCTAATCCCAGAGAATGAAATCTGGATCCCTCCATCAAAAGCCACCACACTGGCATAAGGAACAAAGCCTTTTACTTAGTGCAATAATTAATTCTACTTTATTATATATGATATATATATGTGTGTATATATATCATATATGTGTGTATATCATACACACACACACACACACACACACACGGCATCTGGGTCTTAGTCAATATATAGTTTTTAAAGACCTGTCATCAGCCCACCATGGTGAGCATACACCAGCTTATCCTAAACCATGCCTTTGAGTTTAGGGCATGGCTGCCTAGAGAATGTTACCTCAAATTCAAATTTAGAACTGCCAAAATTCGTCCTCTGTTTCTGCCAGAAGTTGTCAGGTTTGATTATCAGAGCGATGTGGATACAGCAGGGGAAAGACTCCTGCAGGATCTTCAGCAGTGGCTTGATGGAGTCCCACTTGGAGCCACGCATGTCCACAATCACCGTGAAACCTCGCTTGCAGACCTCTTCACTGCAGAGAAGGAAAAGCTGATGAGTTAGATGGCTCAGCTGGTAGCATTTGCACAAGTATGAGGACCAAGAGTTCACACCCCAGCACACACATTAACCATCTGGGGTACGTCAGGGTAGAGAGCACTGGCTGATCTTCCAGCCCACCCAAGCCTTTCCCAGCACTCACTTGGTAGCTCACAGCCTTTTTGTAACTCCAGTCCCGGGGAGATGAGGCCCTCTTCTGGCCTTCATGATTACTGCATGGCAGAGGCGGGTACACAGACAGGCAGGCAAAACACTCACTCAAAAATAAGATGTGGGGAAAAAACAACTGGGTGGCCATGCATTCCTGTAACCCAGCATTGTGGGGGATGGAGACAGTAGGATCCTGGGGATGGCTGGTTCAGAGACACTCCAGGGAATTAGGTCAAAAACATTACAGCAGGACATTCAGTATCCTCCCCTGACCTTCCAAGAGCACACCCATTCAACTATGGTTGTGCTATCTACCTACACACAAACATGCACATACCTACACACAAACATGCACACACACACCCAGCAAGCACGCTTCAGTGGACAGATAGACAGACACACAGACACACACACACAAACATAGAGGTATGCACCGAAGAGGCTAAAGCCACCCAGCTGCAGCTCTTACCACTTGGTTGTCAGAGAAAGCTTTCTGGGGAAGGACCCACACACACACCAACCTCAAGACCCAGAGTGCATTGCCTTTTTACCTAGGCAGCTCAGCAATGTCCACCTCCCTCCCTGGCTCTGATTCCTTGGCATCAAGAAAACAAAACTGGACCACAAAGGAATCAAGGCAGGATCATGGATTCAAGCATGGTTCAGCTTCAAAAGCTTTTAAGATTTTAATTCTTCATAGATATGGTGTCATATTCTGTCTTCTCTTCAGAAGAAAACACCCACCACTTATATCATTGGCCTTTGTGTGTTGTTAACTGACAGGACACATTAGTTTAGTAGTTACCACAAACAAACGCTCCTGGGGAGCACTAAGGGGGTACAAACTCACAGTGGGGCATGCAGAGTCCAGGAAGGGGACAACAGTTACTTCAGGTTTCCAAAGACCACAAGCAAAGCCAACAACCCACTGGCAAGGGTGGCAATATTGGGAGCTTTTCAAAGTCCAGCTGTGGTCCCTTTTCGTTAGCCCTGTCCCACCAGGGGGTTCTTGACATCATTTTGGCAATCTCTGTGAGGAAAATCTAGGTATCTGTCTGTACTAAGATTGCATTCATCTTTACATCTGGTTGCATAGATGGTATGAACATAGTAGTGGGTAATAATGCTGCCTCCTGGCACAAAGCAAAACTGTGTTACATCTACCATGTTCTTCCTCTCTGGGCTCTTGGCAGTTAAACAAACAAAATGGTCAGAAGCAGCCAGGCATGGTGCTCAGAGTCTGCAGTTCCAGCATAATGGATGCTAGGAAGGAGGGTCACGGAAGCCAAGGGTGAGACTGGCATAGGCAACAAGCAAGGCCATTTAATTCCATTAAATTTCCACATTGGAGAAGATGGAAAGCAGGCACAACACACATCTGCAACAAATTCCAAATGACTCTGAAGGGCTGGGGATGCATCTCAGCTGGCAAAGTATCTATCTAACATGCACAAAATTAGAGATGTGTCTCAGCTGGCAAAGTATCTATCTAACATGCACAAAGTTAGGGATGTGTCTCAGCTGGCAGAGTGTCTATCTAACAAACATGCACAAAGCCCTGGGTTTGATCCTGACACTGCAGAAACCAGACGTAGGAGACATTTCTGTAATCTCAGCACTTGGGAGGTAGAGGCAGGAAGATCAGAAGTTCAAGGAAATCCTCAACTATATATTGAGTTCCAGGCCACCCTGGGCTACATGAGACTCGATCTCACAAAAAACAAAACCAAGAAAACAAAAAAAATGAGAGTCAAGGTATCGTTAAAGAGGAAGAAAAGTATGTGTTCTTACTACATTATAATGTCAAGGACATTTATGGAAATTCTGTGCTGGCTTCCAAATGGCTCCAGAGGTAAGCCACCACTATAATTCATCATTACAAGATAGACACCAATGGTCCACTTTGGGTAGATGCTGGCACGAGACTGTAACCAGGTAAAGACTGCCTGCAAGTCTTAGAAACAAACCTGAGACCTGATGAAATCTTGGTGAGGCTTGCGGGAGGTCTCACCTAACATAAACATCCTACATTTAAATTCCTACCTGTGTAATCATCTTCCAAAACTATGCTCCACTGGAAGTCCAGAAAGTGACTTGTTATTGTTAGATACTGGTAAAATGCCAAGAAAATAAAACTCAACTAAGGCCAACTTCATTAGAGAATGAAGTTCTTGCATAGGTTGGCTCCCCTATCCCTGTCCTTCTCCCCACCCATAAATCCATGTACCTCATTTCCTTGCTGGGCCATCTCATACCATCACAGCAACTAGTTTTCAAAGTTAATCCACATGATTCTAAGGTGTGTCACATAGACATTCCAGAAATGTCTACTGTCGAACTCAGCAGAGATGAGGTTTGCAGGTACAGAGCATAGAGGTCAAGCGCAGGAGAGAAAACAGACGGCCCAACAGCTGCTCATCACCTGTCCTAATTAGCTTCAGCCGGCAGCCTGACAAAGCCTAGAGGCATCTGCAGGAGTCTCAATTGAGGGATTTCCCAGCTCAGATGGCTCATGGGTGTGTCTGTGAGGAACTGTCTTGCTGGATATGGAAGGATGGGTGGCTCCTAGCTGTATAAGAAAGCTAGATGAGCCGAGAGCAAGCCAGGAAGCAGCATTCCTTCGTGGTTCCCGCTCCATGGTTTCGCCTTGAATTCCTGCCCTAACTTCCAATGCAATGATGGACCAGGAAGTGTATACCAAATAACCTTTTTCCTTCCAAGTTGCTTTTGGTCATGGTGTTTCATCACAGAGACGACAAGGAAACTACAGCACAATGCAAATGTTAAGGAAGCTTTTAAAAATCCTATGAATAACCTATTAACTCCCTGTGGTCCTTAATCTTGTCAAACTGACTGGACTAACTGGGTTAATACAGTACACCTTTTGCAGTATCTGATAGGATTTCCAAAAAAGATCACAGGGGTTCTGACCTAATGAATGAATTCATCCCTGGACAGGTTCATCATGACGACATTATTCCAAGAAGCCGGTTGGTTGCTAAACACATCCTTGCTGTATCTTGCCCTGACCTCTTCCTTTATTCTCTCTCCTTCTCCTTTCACCATGATGTGAAATGCTCTGCCCTGCAGCCCTTTCCACTGAGACAAACTGACACCAGCTGAAACCATGAGTTAAAATCAACCCTGGGACTGAAGAGATGGCTCAGTGGTTAAGAGCACATATTGCTCATGCAGAGGGCCCTGGTTCAGTTCCCAGCACCCACATCCTTAACTCCAGCTCCAGGGATCCAGCGCCTTCAGCCTCTGTAGGCACCTGCTCTTGCTTGTACAACCTACACAGACCACATAATACACATCATCAAAAAGAAGATGAATCTTTTCAAAACAACAACAAATACCCTGTCCTGTCAAATATTTGGCTACAGCAATGAGAAAGGTAACTCATACACTCCCAGCATACATATCAACTGAATGAGGCTGAGAAAGCGGTTCCAGCTGTCACATTTTTTGCTCTCACTGCTCCTATCCCAGGCAGGGGCAGGACCACAACACCAACATCACAGGAATAAGCATCGGCTATTTCCTGGCCCCACTCATCAAGCCTAGTGTTCCCAAGTTATGGCTGCTAAGCATCCTGGGTGTCCAGGGTTCTAATTGGGCTTGTGATCCTCCAAAGTTCCATGTGAGAAAGTGCAAAGCTACAGATGGAGCTCGGGCAGCCACAGGCCAGAATGAGGCATGTCTGGCTGCTAAGTCTCAGAAGAACCATGTATCCTGTTGAAACAACCCACTCCAGTACCACAGAAAACTGACACAATCTATCTTGTTTGTTTTACTATGGGATGTTTGACAGACTACACTTCCTATGTCAGTCTTCACTAAACCAAGATATTATTAAAATTACCTTGCAACTTGTCTTTCTCCTAGCATGGTCCTAGGCAGTAGGCATATAAACTGTAAAGCCCCTCTACTTGAAAGGGGCTTAAAAGGAATCCTTTATAACTCCAGGCTTAACAAGAGGAACAAGCAGAAAACAAAGCAGAAAGTACTATGCCTGGCTTGCCTAGTTTGCAGAAGGATTAACTTTTCTGTTTCCTCCACCATTAAACTGTTCCCACCCAGGAGCCTCCCCAGCAAGGGGCAATCACAGAACACAAACTGAGCTGGGCATGCAGAATCTTTTGTGGTGTGTTTTCTTCACATCCAAAGCCAGGTATCCTAGGGAGAGCAGTGACTGCAAATATCCCAAGTCTAACTGCTGTACACCAAGATCAAAGGGACACACACAACTTGGTCTCCAAGCCCTGCCTCCACCTGATGACAGAAACTGGTCTTGGGAAGATGTGATTTTACTAACTAGTTAACTTAGTAGTTTTACCTAAGAGCCTCATGTTATCTGTAAGACAAAGAAAACTTAGATAAAACTCAGGCCTCTTCTGATCTGGATCTTTAAGAATAAAACCTTTCCTGAGTTCTGAGGTGAAGAAAGCCTTCATGAATGGTCTCAAATCAGTACATTAACTGTCTTCACACTATTAGTGAGCACGGGGATTCAGGAGCACTTATCCATGTAGCTAATAAAAAACACCCTAGAACTTAGGGAGCTAAATAAAGTTCCAGCAGCAATAGCAAAGACCACCTGGGAAGTTATTTTTGCCACTGGAGGAACCCCACAATGCCTTGCTGATTTCTGCTGCCAGAACCTGTCCTGGGCACGGTTTGGAAAGGTTCGTCCTGGGCATGGGTTGGAAAGGCTACTACAAATTAGTCCTATGGACCTACCATGTCGTTCCAAACTGTTGACTTTTTTCTCTGTTTCTACTTCTGTTGGGGTAGTGTTAAGCATTCTAAATGTTAATTAATTGGTCCTGCTTTCTGTCTGTTATTTATATTGACTCTGATTGGTTAAAATAAATGCTGAGGCCTGAGATTGGGCAAAGACAGAGAAAGGTGGGACTTCCTGAGATTAGAACAGGAAGCCTGTGCTTTAGACAGAAGATTAGTGCATTCCAGTCAGCAGCAGGAAGAAGAAGAGATTCCAGCCAGGAGCAGCAGGAAGAAGGAGGCACACACCATGGGTTAGAGAAAAAAACCTCATTCCACATGGCCAGGAACATCGGCATATCGTGGAGAATGGCAGTCCAAGGGGACGTACGTATGAGCTAGCTTAGATGGGCTAGGATTGCACAACTCAGGCCAAGGCTTGTTAAAATCCATGTTGTCTCTGTGTGTACTCATTTATAATGGATGGTTAAGGATTAGCTGCTGAGCCAATTAAATATAATATAAATACTGGTAAATAATTTAATTATTTATACAAATGGCATCCAATATAGTTTAATTAATTTTTTACACACTTCTGTGTCTGTGCATGCATGTTTGCATGTATGTAGGTGCTACATGTACATGTGTGCATGTGGAGGGCCAAGGCTGATACAGGAATCATTTGGATCCCTCTTCTATTCATGGAGGCAGGGATTCTCAATCAAACCTAGAGTTCACATATACAGCTAGTCTCACTAGCCAGCTTGCTTAGAGCCTTCCAAGGCTGGAATCACAAGAAGACCACCACACCCAACTGGCATTTGTGAATGCTGGGAATACAAACTGGTTGTTATACTTGCATGGCAAATTCCTAACTGTTAATAATTTTTAAGGGGAGGGAAGGGGTGACCCAAACAACACAGCAGAACAAGTCACATTTATGCTCCATGGTGGGATTTGTGGCTAAAGAACGCAGCCTGGTTTACGTAATGACAGCATGACAAAGGGAAATAGAAGAACAAGTATGGAAGGAAGAAATTCTTGGATTATTTCCGAGACAGCTACTTCACATCAAGCACTGTGGGAGGTGCACATGAACAACCTTACTCCGCAATGCTTAAGATACACTGCTTCTCATCCCCCTTCACATATCAGAAAAGCAACAGCAGTCACCGGGGAACAGGTCCAGGTCATGAGCCTAAGCCTTCTCCATTAGCACACTTCTTCACACATCCCTACACTGCCTGGCTAAGAGCTAAGCTGAGGGCTACCTTCACATCTCAGAAGTGTACTGGTGGAATAGACAGATAGGTCACACAGACCCTCAGAACCTATACAAAAAGGAAAGCTAGGTTTGTGGCTGTCACAAATGTCAACAAATGATCAAACAAACTGTGATGTAGCAAACCTCTACATCCAAGATAATGACCACACTACTAATTTGCTGATGACATTTATCGATCCTAGTGTTTGTCTATGAAGAAACAGCCATCTGTTTTAGAGTGCTCTCAAGAGCCATTGAGCTTGAAGGACATCAGAGGAGAGGAAATTCGGGCTATGTCAACCTACTCCATTAGGACCATCATGGATCTTTTCCATTATCACTGCATTGGTAACTTGTTAATTTACTTTTTAACAAAAGCCAAATAAAATGCCATTTCTTGTTATTTGTGACTATAAATACAAAAGTAAATCAAGGTAATGAAATGGAGTGACTGCATTAAGTAGATGAAGTATCATATCAAACACACTCTAGTGTTTATGAGAGAGATCACATAATGTTTGGGGAGTTATAAAATACTCCAGGGGGAAATTATATATAAAAACGAGACTGGTAAAATCTGATAAATGGTTAAACTCAGTTATAAGTGTATGGGTGTTTGCTGAACTGTTCTTTATATTACTATATGTATACTCATAATTTTCCAAACACAAAAAAATATAGTTTGAAGAGTATATCACCCAGATGAGCCACAATGTACAGTAACTGTACAGTATCAATGAGAAGTAAACTTTTCCACTTATACCAATGTAGACTTAATAACCAGATAACCAATTATCAGTTGCATATACTTTTCCAATTGTGTAATTATTTTTGAGTCACCTGAACGAATATCAAATTCAAGTCATAGAACTCATGACCGTGCACATGCTAAATGTGTACTGCACCTTTAGAAATAGCCACAGTGCTGGCCTTGCAAGCTCTTTAACTGGTCACTGCGGACACCCAGTGGCTGCATTCCAATGAATATTCAAATGAATGGATATCTTAATGGAAAAACTCAGGAATACTCTTTGCCATCGAGGACAAAGCTGACTTTTGTCCATTGCAAGGCTTGGTACAAGAAGCACAACTACGTACTACCCTGGCATCAATCTAAACGGTAGGACATTCACACAACACATATTTTGGTTGGTTTGTTCCAGGTACATCAACTTAAAAGAATTTTTTTTCTAACTTTTTTACATGTCATCGTTTGTGGAGGTGTGTGTGCCTGTGGACATCAGAAGACAGTTAGTTGTATTATCAGTTCCCTCCTTCTGCTATGTAAGATCTAGGGGTTGTGGACCCTCGGGAGGCAGAGAGAGGTGAATCCTACTGTGCAGCTTTCTTTCTTCTTCGTCTCTCTCCCAGGGGCTTTGCTCCTGCACTCTTGTGTACACATCTTCCTCAGCTAACTGCACATATTCCCTATTCCTTACTCAGAGTCTCTGGGAGTAAGAACACTCTTGCCCATGGTGTTGACCAACATCCACATCAAAACCCTTCCTATTACTAATGTTTCAGACTTAATAGTGTCCCCAAACTGCTAAGCAAGTATATCAGCTGATAAAGATTTTTAATGCCTCACAAACTTCATACTTTAAATCAAAATATTTGTAATGCACAGAAGCTTAGCATAAGAAAGATATGTTGAGACTGTCAAAAAGAACAAGTTTCTGAAAATCTAGGAAATTAGACCTTGGTATTAGACTAACTAAAGAAGACTGCCTAGTTTCTAACTCAGCGGTGTAGAATCCTAAAATCCCAACTAAGCTGAGTATCCAAAATCCACCATCAAAACTCAGTGCTCTGCAGTAACAAAAGCCTGGCTTCTGGTTCCAGAGTGTTTTGAGTAATTCAATAATGGTTATTAAAATGACAATAAAAATAAAGATCATGACATTAATATATGTTTGATCTCTTTGTAACTAGACCTACTATGTAAATGTTTTCTAGAGAGGCCACACACCTCTTGGATCTAAGGAAAATGTTGACAAGGCAGTCACACAGAACTTACCTAGGAATGCAGGCCAAATATGAAATGAGTCTCCTGAGGTCCTCCTGCCGTATTCTGTCATGATTGCTGCGGGCTGGAAATGTCAAAATGGGACCTCCACGCTTATCTCTACCACCTACAAAATAAACATTGGGAACATGCTTAGGCACGGCAAGACCAGACAGAACTTTCCACATGTCCTTGCAAGCCTAGCATCTTCACCCATCCACTTAGAACTGTAGCTAAAGCTACCACAGTCAGGAAGGACGTTGCAGATGCTAGAGTCTGTGTGTGTCATCTTTGCCCTCCTGGTGCTCTCATGGGACTCAGAAAACGCCTGGGTTCTAAGGGGCAACTGGAGGATATCGTGGATGGCCTGGTCTTTTCCCTCTAATATCGTGGATGGCCTGGTCTTTTCCCTCTAATATACAGCAAGCAATGCCTTTCTTTAAAGTTTGGAGAGATGAGTATTCTGCTACTCTGATACACGCACTTTATCTTTCTCTCTAGCTCCCCTTTCCTTTTCCCTTTCTTTTTCTTTCCTCTCTCTAGCCCCCTTACACTCACTCCCCTGTCTTCCCTCTCTTTAATTCTAAATTTCCTTTTTTCTACTAAGGGATATCTTATTCTCTCAGTCCTAAAGGAAAAACAAGCATATCCTTCAAACATTATACCAATAACCGGCCTTACACAAACTGGAACTGTGGCACCGCTGTGGCCAGGATGTTTTCATTAAATCCTTCCCCTCAGTGCTGAGGGAGGGAGCTAAACAGAAGGGGAGACAGCCAGACTGTAAGAGCCAGATGTGGGTCACTCCAAGGAAACAGTGTCTTCCATACAGGTATGAGGCACACATGAACTCTGAGACTGTGATGGCACACATAAGACCTACACAGCTTCGAGCCAGATGTGTGGTCCCAAGACTGAGAGGGGGGTGGACATGAGGTCCTACACCTAACCAAGAAGCTACCTGTAACTGACACACTTTGTTTGGGAAATGAAAAATCAGCTTTTCCTAATGAAGTCTCACTGGGTGTATCACCGATTACCCAGGGCAGGCCTAATGCCTAGGAGTAGGTGGTGAACACAAACTGAATACCATGGTATTTTTGTGGACTTTCTATTTTGATTTGCATTATTTGGGCTTTTTCGGGGGGTAGGGAGGCATCTTATTGGTCTTTTGCTTATTCATTTTGATTTTTGTTTTCAAAGAGGTTTTTGTAGGGTCTTTTTTGGTATTTGTTTTGTTTATTTTGGAAGAGACAGAGAAAACCAAGCTGGGAGGCAGAGAGGTAGAGAAGATCTGGGAGGAATCGAAGGAGGAAAAAAAGACCAAAATGCATTGTATGAAAAAAGTTTCAAGCAAAAAAAAAAAAAAGAACACACAAACAAAATCCACAGGTGAGGAGAATTGTAAAGTAAAACCAGATTCAATAAAGGGTCAGAGAAAAGTTCCACAAAGAACAAGGGGACAACCAGAACATTTGACCTTGACAGAATGGCAGGACGGTTTCTCCTGGAGTCACCTTAGCCTGACTGTACACTCAGGTGGAACTGTCATCTTTCCTTTATTGTTTCCAGCAAGGGTAAAAAAGCATAGAAAGAAAATTCAGCATTCCCAGGTGGATCCTTCATCGAGTGTTACAACTCTGACCATTTCTCCTCAGAACTCAAACTTCAAGCCAATGCAGGAAACCCTTACTATGCATTTTCTATGCACCAACAAAACATCATCAGAGGGAATATTAATGTGACTTTTACAATGCCCTACAATGACTGCACATTCATTCTCATCAGTAATGAAGTCTTGATGGAGACCGAATACTTAAACGGATCCATATGCACTGTTCAAAAGTTATTTATAACATACATTTACTGAGAGCAACAGTGAATCACAGACGCCATGTCACATGGGACCATGGTGCGGCTCCATGGGCTGCACACGCACCTTCTCAGGAGATCCTCACAATGAGCCTGGCAAGTTTTCTGCCTGAGCCTCAGGTGAGGCCTCCAAGAGCTGAAATCAAGACAAAAGGACTGCAGAGCACGGCCACATGCCACAGGTGGACCACAAACAAGGACAATCTGTCACGCTAGTGCTTTAGTTGTCTTCTAAAGCAGTGGAAGAAGCAGAAGGGTGAGTAAGTAGAGGGTTCCTGGACAAAGGTACAACATTCATGAAAGAAAGATGAGAGGCCACTGATTGACTGGTAGTGAGTCATCTTGAAAATGTTCAATATTTTTATAGTAGTGCTAATAGCTACAGTTTTTGAAATATCTCTTATCTCTAAGACAGGACATATAATAGTGTAATGTTTTTCACTTCCTAACATTGTTAAAAGTCTTCTTAAGAAGTGGGGGGAGGGGAGAAGAAAAAGAAAGAATCAGTCTCTATAATGGAAAGTATTATTACTTAATATTTAATAACTTATATAAATGTTTAGGTCTCATATGGTGAGGTTTTTAGGTTATCTCTCCTAGATATATACTAAATACTTACAAATAAGTGATATAACATTTAGAACTAATATCAAAATTATCTAGGGTAAGAGTAGAGGAAAAGAAGAAATACAGATGGAAAAAAAGCTTTGAAGACAGCCCTGGGAGTCTGGTTACTGTCCTCTTGCCTTCTGGTGCTGAGATATCATGGTGAAAGTCTTTCAAGAATATGCTCTTAGAGCTGAGATCTGGCTCAGTGGCAGAGCACTTTGGGAAGTGCCCCAGGTTCAATCCCTAGAATAGCAAAAACAGTAATAACAAAAATAGAAATGCTCTTAATTAGCAGTTGTCTAGGCCCAAACCATTATGAGCTATATGCAGCAGCTGACATTGAATATATCTCATTGGTATCCCTCTCCCATCATCAGAGAGGTCTGTGCTACAACCTGAGCAGGATTCCCAAAACCTGAGAGTGTACTTACTGAGCCCTCATATATGTATAATTATGCTTTTCCTATATACGTCTCATAAAGTACAACTTATAAAGTCAGCAAAAATAAGGAAGTAACAGAACCTTTAGAAGTCTTATGAGTACGGTCTCATCTCTCTCATAAGAATCAAACATATTATTGTAATGGACACAGATGCCCACCAGTGACATAAAATGGTAATGGTCTTATCAGCACCAGCAGCAGCAGGACACCTCTTCTCTGACTGGAGTCTTTCTCCCATGAACCGGGTGGTTTATAGAGATCAGAAATTTATTTTCTTATGCTGGGAAGTCCAAGGTCAAGATGCTGGTGGACTGGACCTGGTGAGGGCTGCACCCTCCACTAGGAAGGAAATCTGCAAGGCACCTTCACCAGTCTTCATCTAATCCACTGGGAGGAGCTCTCATGGCCTAACTAACTCTTCAAATAGCCAGCCACACTGTGAACAGCTGGCGCTTGGAGGGTGTCTTTCAGCCCAATGTCTTCCTGACTTTGAACATCATGCAGGTGTGCCATCTAATTTCACTTAGCCCTCCCATGTATGAAGTCACATGCTGATGTCCTAAGAGCAATGTGCACTTTGAGACGGTCATGTTCATGTTCAAGAAATTCTAACTGGCTTTTAGAGGTGTCAACTAAATAAACATATTTCAGTATCTCAGAATCACTCATCAATTTTGGCCCACCTTTATTAAAGTCCTTCTAGCCTTAACTACGTTTAACTAATACGAGATGTTCCACTTGGGTGGGGAACCTTTTATTTGGACACAGGGTTGCACTACATAGCCCAGGCTACCCCCAAATTTGCAATCTATCTGGGTGTGTCCATCTCCTGATCATCCAGGAAGAGCAAAGTGGTACAACAGTGGTCTGAGTGCCCAGAATGTGAGCAGGGGGCTTCCTTTTCAGGCCTTGGTTTGGCATGGCGTACAGATGGACCTGCGGAATTACCTCGTGATACCTGTCAGGTTCAAAAGTAAAATTTTTCAGTTACTCCAACTTTACGTATAAGACCAGTAGTTCACAAGTTGGTACGAGGCTTGTCAGGTGTCAGTGTCAGGGTAGGGCCTAGACAAGGCACTGAAATTAAGAGCACTTCTATTCATGTTGCTACTGTTTTGTAATTCTAGGGTTAAACCACCCTCACTACTGTATTACAAGATCTATCACACACAATATTCCCTGATAGGTTATAAACTGAAGCCATAGAACATCATAGACAAGTGATCTTCAGGGCAAAGGAGAGGGAGAGATTTGGAGTCTCTGAGAAATGATGCAAATGCTATCGAATTAGACCATGGCAGCCAACGCCTGCACAATCTGCGGCTGCACTAAAGTCTACTTTTAAAGGACTGCAATGGTATGCAAAATTATACCGCGATTTTAAAAAGAGAGAGAAATCAAGTTAGAAATAAAAATTACTTCTGAAAATCCATTTGGAACTTTTCCTAAGAATGCAGTACACACAATCAATTTATTTTTGCAATTTCCCCCTCTTCCTTGCATACACAAGACAACAATAGCCTAAAACTGTCTTGGGCTCATGTGACCCAGCCAATTCTGGTCAGAACCTGGGAAACACCAGGAGTGTGGCAATAGCTCTTAACTCCTTTGCTTGCATAGCTGGTTAGTGCTCTGCTGTCCTTAAGTAATTTAAAATGTTCTATACTCCTTTGTGGTCACTGCAAAACATCTGTCTCCACCAAAGCCCTAACCCTGCAGAATTAAGCTGTCATTGAAATTTTATGAGAAACTCTTAAGACCAATGGTTTTATTTTTTGATTAGTTAAAAGGCAAGAAGGTTTAGGTTTTACAGTAAGTTAAATAAAAATGTCATGATAATAAGCTCTGATTTAAGCCGGGCAGTGGTGGCGCACGCCTTTAATCCCAGCACTTGGGAGGCAGAGGCAGGCGGATCTCTGCGAGTTCGAGGCCAGCCTGGTCTACAAAGTGAGTCCAGGACAGCCAGGGCTACACAGAGAAACCCTGTCTCAAAAAACCAAAAAAAAAAAAAAAAAAAAAAAAGCTCTGATTTAACTTCCTAACAGTGGAATGTAGGCAAATAAAACCAGGAGTCATTGCGGTCCACCTGTCTATGTGTGCCCACCTCCTGCACATCCAGGAAGCACAGAGTGATGTGACAGAGGTCTCCGTGCCCAGGAGCAGATGGGCACCGGGCTTCCTTCTCAGTGAGTCCTAGGCTCGGTGTTCCAGATGGGCCTGCAGGACAACCTCATGATGCCTCTTGCATTCGGAATCTGAAATCTTTTAGTTATTCCAACTTTAAGTACAAAGCCAGTAGTTCACAAACTGATACAAGCCATTATACAAATGGTCAGGGATGACTTGAAGATTACTCTATATATTGAAATACTACTTTCAAAACTCAGTGGACTGTCATCCATAAGTTAGTCAGTTGTCTGTCTATCTACCTACCAATCATCCATCCATCTACCTACCAATCATCCATCCATCTATCTATCTACCTACCAATCATCCATCCATCTGTCTATCTACCTACCAGTCATTCATCTATCTATCTATCTATCTATCTATCTATCTATCTATCTACCTACCAATCATTCATCTATCTATCTATCTATCTATCTATCTATCTATCTATCTACCTACCAATCATCCATCCACCCATCCATCCCTCAAGTACTGTCAACAACTTGAAGCCCCCTCTTTCTGTGTATTTTTACACTCTTTACTAACCATCATTTTGAGTTAGATTTACTTCTCCAAAATCAACAGTCTAAAAGAGTGAGCAAAGATAAGCAAAAACATTGTGGAAGCTTCATCTTAAATACATACAGAATCACATGCCCTTAGGACACCCAGAAGCAAAGTGGTTACAGTGCTGTAAATTAAACCTGAGAGGCCAAGGCTGTCTCAGGCCAGCACAGCATGCTTGTTTTACACAGTGCAAGGGATGAGTACCAAGATAACAGCATCAAGCAGGACTGCCCTGGAGCATAGGTAGTCTCACTGGTACCATCTTGGAAAGCTGCACATTGATCCTAGCAAGAAAGCTAAAAGGCCAGAGGCAGCTTTTCCTGTGCAGAGGAGGGAGAAGACAGCCCACAGGCAGGGGTTGGGCTGTCAAGCTCCACACTGTAGAGGGAGGGCTGGGAATGAAAGGCAGGCATCTTCTGACAGAAACTGCCAGGACTTTACAGCCAGCTGAAGATGTGCCTACCAACAACTCCAGGAATGGGCAACCCTGAAGGAGAAGAGCTGGACGTCAGGAGCCTTTTCTCCCAGCTGAGGGAACAAAGAACCATGTGGGACAAGACACAGAGGTTAAACAAAAACCCTGAGTGTGTCTACATGGTCACACTCCCAACTGATGACACTAGGTTGTTAACAAGCAGCTGCTGTACTTAAAAGCTTAGGGCAAATGTTTGCAGAGTGACAGGCAGACATAGTTTGATCAGCAGTGCTGGCTGGCTTATGATGTCTAACTGCCTCAAAAATGCCTCGGGCACTAAATTTTTAAGAATAAAAGTGTTTTAAAAGTCCATGAAGTGTTGATGCTTTTATTTTCTGTGCCAAGGGAGCTACTTCAATCAAACCCTGGTGTCAGAGCAGTCAAGTTCAGCAGATTAGAAAGTCAGATTTTACCTGAAAGATAGGCGACTTTTTCCTTCAGAATTGGCAAAACATCCATAGCTTTCATTTCATCATTTTTCCGAAACCCTGAAAGACACAGAAAGAAAAGTCACTGGACTGCCTGACATGTAATGCCCATTCTACCGGTACCAGCACTTCAACTTTCACCATAACCAATAAATCAATGAAGAAGCATGACCGTGTGTGAACACCTGAGTCTGACCCCAGCATTTCCTTCTGTTTTGATGCTGAACAATGGTCTTTACAGACATCCATAAATGGTATCCCAAAAGACTCTCAGTCATGGAAATTTGTCCCCTAAGAATACAATGTTTAATCAGTCTCAATATCTTGCCAAATCTTCATCTTAACCTTGCAAAATTTAGATAACTGCCAAAGAAAACTGCAGCATTAGCAGCTTTTTTATAAAGCCTTGCTAGTCGTAGCACAGTAAAACCTCTAGGGGGAGCTCAAGGCCGCCTCCTCAGAAGTCTTCCAAGCCTGGCTAATAGAAATCCTTGCATGGCAGGCAGACAGAGGGCCTTATGCAAAACCCACACTGGCCAATGCTTCCTCCTGGTCCATTCCTTCTAAGCTTTTTGGGTTGTACCCTGCAAAGGAACACCAATGGCTAAGGTAGACTGTTGTTACTCCAACTTTTGAGGTGGCCAAGGTCACTTACTAAAACCAGAAAAGCCTAGAAAGCCATGTGACAATTTTACGAGGAGTCAGAATGCAGCCTGCAACTTAAGACCAGCCAACATCTAAGAAGAATGAACTCCAGGCCAAACATGCCTAGCCCAGTCACCAGAGAAAGCACCCTAGGTGGGCGCTAGGACCATGGGATAAGTTTCTTCTTACTCATGGTCATGCCTCAGGCTACTGTTTTGGACTCTGGCAGAGGTAACCAGTCTACAACCAGATGCCCATTAAAACTAGTACTGCGACTGCCAGCACTAATAGATACTCTGAGAGAAAAAGATAGCTTTCTCATCCCCATTTTTCTGTTTTTGCCAAATACTACAAGAAGAGGACCCAAAATGTTATCTTGGTCACACCACTGGTGAAAGATGTGTTCTAAGAAGTAAAAAGTATTAAATGGCTGGATTTCTAGTGTGCTTACTGGCCCAGTTCATCTATCATCCATATATCATCTATCATCCATATGTTATCTACACGTCAACTTTCAGCAGGCATGCTAATGTACACCTGCAATTCCAGCAACAAGGAGGGTAAAGCAGGAGGATCCTAGGTCAAGGCTACATATCAGTTCTCTCTTTCAAGGCACTGGCGTGTAATGAAAACCCGGGGCGTACATTTGGAGAATAGGGAAGGTGTTGAGTTTACCTTTCTCTATTCTAGCTGTTAGCGAGGGCAGAGCCAGGTATAACCCGGGGAGCTGTTAAAATAAGAACTAGGCTATAGTAAGGGTGGCACCGTGGTGGGTGAAACAAAGAGGAGAAATGTGGGAAAAACGTGCTTAAGTATCAGTGTTAGTGGCCCAAGCTTCTAACTTTATCCTGAGCCTTGTATGTGAAAGGCAAGTTCCAAGTAGTCCTTCTGAAGACTCAAACAGTAGAGCAAGGCAGTGGTGACACATGTCTTTATTCCCAGCACTCCAGAGGCAGAAGGAGGCAGCAAGGACCAAGGTTCTGAGAGAACTTTCTGGCATGACCCAGCCAGATCCTGACAGACTTGACCCAGAGCTCAGGTCTCCAGACCACCAGGCCACTTTACTTTCCAAAGCACTATTGCTGTGTGCCAGCAACACACCAGACTTAGAAACAGTGCTTATTCCTAGAGAGCAAAACACCTGAGCCAAGATGTCTACAATTTCATCCCAGTTTCCTTCCAAACTCTTGAATGAATTCAGTCTCACCATCTCCCTGTCTGTCATTGTACCTCACTACTAGGACTTGGTTCCATTGGTGGGTAAAGATGGCAGTGTGGCAAATGCAAAAGTGTCGGTATGAGGACGCCCCTATGAAAAAGGCAGATTATGAGAAGTTTTCGAGAATGAAGACAAGTGCAGCTACCTTCTGCACTTCTGAGTGTCTGACAAGAGAAATCCTTTCTACTGTCAAGGATGCACACTTTGCACCATTTGCACGAGCCACTGTTCACCCAGTCTGGCCCACATGACAAAACCCTCAAGCAGTGAATGTCACCACCTGCTGTCCTGGGCTCTGCACTCTAGTACCTGAGCTTCACTTGTCAATCACAAAGTCCTCAACAGAAGACTGCCCTCTGATCCGGAAAGGGCTGTGCGACTTGGGCCATAATTCCAAAGCTCTGACAATGACTGATGTCCTTCTGAACTACATCTGTTTACTGAAAACATTGATGGAGTGGCTAACACAGGGTAGAGTTGCTGTATTTCAGGCCACCATGGAGGAAGAAAAACATACTGATTTGAGCTTAGTATGCAGAAAGAGACGATTTCTAGAAAGCCTCAACTTGTCACACTCCACTGAGAGCCACAGACTCACTCCCATGTGACCTAATCCTTGGTTTCTCAGAGCTTCAGTTACAGGGTCTTATCAGTCTCCTAATTTTCCATTTAATTAAACAGAACTCTTCCTGAGGAAAAGACACATGGGTCAGTAAAACTGCGTGCAGAGCAGTGTGTGTTACATTTTCACTGTTGTGCATCCAGATGTTCAGAAACAGGCTGAGCACCAGTTCTCACCAGCTTTATTGTTACATCTGGCTGATTGCTCCACAGAAAGGGGATACAGGGAAGAAATAAAAAAAGAGAGAAGAAATATAAAGCAAACACACAAAGAAACTGAGTGTGTGGTTAATATGGCCTTGGTCACCGAGAATTATTCTAAATTTCATTTCCAGTTTTTAAAACCCCACCCACTAAGTACAGGATTCAGGAAGCATGGGTAAGTTCTAAAACTATACCAACTAGACCATGTAAATCAATCAAAAGCAGAAAAAGCTAAAAACCCAACCAAAAAGTGCCTCTGATCAAATAGGCAGGTTCTTGCCCATGCCCTAGAGAGCTACTTCTGAAAACAGAGTGTGTGGTTGTTTTAAAAATAAGTTTTCTGGGGCTGGAGAGATGGCTCAGTAGTTAAGAGCACTGATTGCTCTTCCAAAGAACCTGGGTTCAAATCCCAGCACCCACATGGAAGTTCACAACTGTCTGTAATTGCTGAACATTGTGTTGTATGCCTTTAATCCCTGCACTCAGAAGGCAGAGGCAGGTGGATCTCTGTGAGTTCAAGGCTAGCCTGGTCTATGAAGAGTCCAGGACAGCCAGAGATACACAGAGAAAACCCTGTTTGGAAAAACAAACAAAAAAAGTTTTCTTAAAAACTAAAAATAAACAGTTCTTTGCTGCCCCACAAATTCTAGACTATACCACAGAAGGCCACAGAAAGCTGCTGGACTCAATGACCTTCGCCTGGAAGAGTTTCCTCTTCCTGGGGTACAGGAAGTTTACTCAGCAGCAAACACAATTTGAAGAGATTTTTCTTTTTTTTTTTGTTTTTTGTTTTTTGTTTTTCAAGACAAGGTTTCTCTGTTTAACAGAGCCCTGGCTGCCCTGCACTTGCTTTGTAAACCAGGCTATCTTTGAACTCATAGAGATCCACCTGCCTCTGCCTCCTGAGTGCTGGGATTAGAGGCGTGCCACCATGCCCAGCTATTTCTGAGTGCTCACAGCAGATCTCTGTCCCAGAGACCAAGAGGTAGCAACATTTTTACTTCTGTGACCAAGAGGGTCTCCTGATGGACAAGGAGACCACACAGAAAACAGGTAAAATTAGAAGAGGATAGAGAGGACAGGAGGCATGGAAGGTCAATGGCCAAAATCAGGGGCATTTAGTTGTGTCCATTTTTTAAAATGTGTAACTTCTAAGTTACATAAAACCTACAATAAAGTGCACAGAAAAACAAAGAAGCCAGTGTAAATTGTAATGAAATGTTAGTCCAGGAACAGGCATGATTCCCAGGCAAGGACTAAATGACAAGCAACAACTACTTTTCGAGTCAAGCCTACAATGTGTTTGTTCAGAGTGCTCACATGACAGAATCTGCAATTAGGCCTTGATTATCATCAGAAATCATTGCGTAAGTAGGGCTCTGGGAATTTCTTCCTAGCTTCAAGTTCATTTTCTCCCTCTCCTTCCCTTTCTCTAAATGTGAATATTTAAATATTTTAATATAGTCATTTTAAGGTAGCTCGACCCTGAAGTTAAAACTGTCCAAGTGAATTTTATTACATGTTTACAATGTAATGGAAACTGTCCAAGTGGATTCTATTACATGTTTATAATGCTAACTGGCCAGGAGCATGTCAGCCTGGGATGAACACAAGCCCATGCTCCCAAATCTCATGACAAATATTATATTGTCCTGCAAATGGATATTCTCCGTCTTCCTCTCTTTAAGGCTACTTGCTTTGGACTGAACTAGGTTGAGGGTACTGAAAACCTCTGGGGAGGGAGGGGATGGAAACGAACAAACGAATGAGCAGACTACCTCCCTCCTGGCTCACAGTCCCACGGGACTTTCTATTTTCAGTTTGTAAAAGATCAGCTCTGAGTGTTTAGCCTTCAATTATATATGATTGCAACTGTAAGAGGGAAAATCACCCTCTTCACCCTGGGAGGAAACGCCTCACACTGTCATCTCACAATTCGAAATCTTTTAGATGAATCAGTGGGCCTGTCAACAACCTAGCAGCACGGTAGTCAGACAAACTGCTCACTTTCATCCTCAGACCCTGAGGTAGGTGCCACTCAGACAGAATCTTTCCCAGCTGGCCAGAGTGCTCGGTCACCACCGTGGCCTTCCATTTTCACCATTAACTGACAAGAAAGGAACAACAGTCCTCCATCTTGTTCACTCACAGGAGCATAGGCACCAGGGGAGTATCTCCAGGATACATGAGTGAGGGCTTACACAGCTCATTCTCCCAGCAGCACTTTCCATATAGGTGTGGACACAAATGTAAGATGAACCTAGTCAACTGAGTTAAGTGAATATCAATTTTTAAACTGAATCAGTTTCCTTTGGTAACCCACTCAGGACCTTTAGCAGATTTTAGCCATTTCGAATTTTACATAATCATTCACCTAGTTAAATGATTTTTTTCTTTTAGTAAAACGTGGTATTTAAAACCCCAATTACTCCTCCACAGATGGAGCCCCTGATAAAGTCGCTTCCGCGCCTTGTTCTGAATTGTCTGCCATGTTGCCCACAAACTCATTCCCAGCCAGCTCGCGAATCACTAGCCTGTCAGTTTTCCCACATTACATGTATGAAGCTGAAAAATCACCTGTGGGAAAGACTGAGGCAAATCTTATGGAAACACAGGTTGTGCCACAAATAAGACTAATAAATAAGGCCGTATTCTAAAGCAACCACAGCAAAAATGTTAAATAGTAAGCTGTTAACTTCTCGCTTACTGACTAGCCTTGGTGGTAATTACCGAATTTTACTCATTAGTTAATTGGCAGAGCTCCTGAACACAAAGGGCAGGAAGATAAAACTCCACATCTGCGAGGTGGTCCCGCCCTCTGCCGACTGCAGAGAGGCAGAGAAGGTGACGTCACCCTGTCTGAGCAAGCCTCTCCACTGCAGAGCCTGGAGGATGCTGCTCTAGTGCAGGGAGGCACTGGTAGCAGCAGAGAGAGAGAGAGAGAGAGAGAGAGAGAGAGAGAGAGAGAGAGAGAAGGGGATGCAGGGGGAGGCAGTGAGAGCACTGTGTATGTGGGGGGTTAATTCAGAGACATACTGTTAGCACTCTGGGGCAGGGGAGGGTAATTGCAAATCTCTAGATCAGTATCATGCAGGAAGGAAGCATTTTAACTAGTTGGAATCTTTTGTAAGTGTATTTGATTATGAAAAAAATGTTAGAGACCAAAAGTCTAATATTTACTAATTTTTTTAAAAATCCAAACACAATCGACATTTATATCATTTTTACAAAAATATGTGACCCCAAATTGTATACAGAAATGAAGCACACACATCAGGAATGTAGATATGTTCACAGTCTACCTCGTAAAATGGTATTGACATGACAATTTGGATTCTAATTTTTAGTACTAACCACTACTGATTAATAACCACCTGATTGGCTAATTCATCTTGTCTTAGAAATGACAGCCTATAATATCACATAGTTATGATCTAAAGAAGAGTGCAAGCTTTACTGATTCAAGGAAAGGTCAACATATAACTCTGGCTTTTAATTTCTTACCCACAAAATATGCAGAACAAGCCGAATCACCAAAAAGACCAAAGGCTTTTTAGAGTTTACAAATGCCTTCAAATAAACAAAGCAAAGCCGGGCGGTGGTGGCGCACGCCTTTAATCCCAGCACTTGGGAGGCAGAGGCAGGTGGATCTTTGTGAGTTCGAGGCCAGCCTGGTCTATAAAGTAAGTCCAGGGCAGCCAGGGCTACACAGAGAAACCCTGTCTCGAAAAACTAAAAAAAATAAAAATAAAAAAAATAAATAAACAAAGCAATCTATGGACTTTGTTGATGTTTTAACTATGCACTAATGGTGCACTGGAAGTTAATTTATAAATATATAATAGGCCAGTAGTCCAAAAGGCATTATAAGAGGGGTTCTGACTTCTTCTAATTTCATAAATTAAAAAGAAACCATGTGTCCAAAAGTGCCCTGAATATGCAGGCCAGCACACAGGAATATGGAGAAAATGTATCTCTGTGACTATGTAATGCAAACTGAGAGCAGGGACACCTGGCCCCTCTGTCTCTCTCTTTCTCTGTCTCTCAGTCTCTCTGTCTCTGTTTGTGTGTGCACAATATAAGTCTGACAGCAGATGCCACCCTAGTTACAAATGTACATCTCACTCATGTACACATGCACACATATGGTTCTGTAAAGCCAACAGAATCCAAAGACTGTTTTGCACAGAAGAGCCCAGGGAATTGAATCAGAGTGGTAAAACTTGATCCCTGAGCTACGTGAATGGATACCAGCCCAACCAAGATTGATTGCTAAAAGAAATCCTGACCCATTATTCCATCAAACATTTCATTCATTTAAACGGCCATGCCTGGGCTTCCCTTGTCCTCCAGCCTCCCCTATCTTCCTGGCCAGTGTTCCTGCAGGTTCAGGCTCACTAGTCCTGGTCTCAGC
>CAJQZJ010034157.1:5596771-5614135 GCA_907164525.1 Lophiomys imhausi | reverse complement strand
GTGTTCCTGCAGGTTCAGGCTCACTAGTCCTGGTCTCAGCACTCTCCTCAAAAGTTTCAACACACTTCTTTGACTATCCCTACTAAAAGGTTTCCATGGTGCCCTTCAGTGGCTTTCTGACACCCTCACATAAGATACAGATTCCCTAACATGACATAAAATCCTTCAGATGTGACATTTGGCTCCTGTACAGCCTCACTTAGTTGCCAATACTTATTCTCTCCTCAGGCAAAAATAAAAGAATCCTAACCACATGCTCAACCCCTGGCCTTTGAACTCCTACACACACCACCAGAACCTACTCCCATCATTCCTGTTCGCACTGTACATTCCACACATGGGAACCCTGTTGTTGGATTCATAACACACTTTACTCCCGTAGCACCCAAGCCTTTTTCTCAATATGGAAATGCTGTAATGCTGGTCACAGGGTCACTGGGCAGAGGGTCACAAGGCACTATATCCCGCTGTATGGGGAGCACAGCAGAAAACTGGGGGAAACGAAACAAAACAACAACAAAACTCAAGCAGCCACTGAGCCCTATGTAAAGAACACCTTTTCCAGCTCCACATTTTCAATGCCAGTCTACAAATGGTCCTGGGCAGAATCCACCAAGTCATAGAACTAACCACATTCTGAAGCCACCAACCAGCTCACATGGCCAGGCAGTTAAAGTGACACATTCTCTCTCTGTCTGATGTATTTAATACATAACATTGTATTTACAGTTCCTTTGTATTTTAAGATTGAAAAAGGTTTTAATTTGAGGTTTTTACAACGTAATTAAAGTTATTTTCTGCCCTAATCACTATCACCCCCAACTCTCTGATGAAGGGAGGGCAGACCACACTGAGGGGGAACAATGAGGTAACTGCTCATTTCAGCCCCTCAACAAGCAAAGAGGGTTCAGGGCTTTGGGGAATCAGGAAGCATGCTGCGGTCAGAGCCTGCTTCTCTGCACTTAGCAGGGTTTTCACCCAAGAAACAGTTGCAAGAAAATTAGTTATGACATTTTGTAACCAGCCCGGGCATGAGGGAATGAAGCAAGCCACGTCAACCTCTACACCACTCAAAACAGAACCTCTTTGTTTTACATGTCAGCACATATGTGTGCCATGTCCCTGGGCACCAGAAGGCTCAAGTAGGACAGCTGACAGAATCCACTGGCTTCTGCCATATGTTTTCAGCCAAAGGAACAGAACCCAACTTAAATTTCTGTGAGTGCCAGGTGTCACACGATGACCACCTGCCTCTTAGGAACCATTACTAAGAATGACAGAAAAAAGCAAGCAGACCCAGGGCATCCATGGATTCAGATTTCCACAGGATGAGGACTTGATCTCAGTGAGGAGCCTGGATTTGGATTTATTTAGGCTCTAGATTACTAGAGTTGATCTCCACACTAATGTCCCAACCCCCACCTTAGCTCCTGCCCACTCTGAAGCAGCAAGACTGCTTTTGTTTGTGTTTTGAGACAGGGTCTCTCTGAGCAGCCCTGGCTGTCCACAATGAGACGTCTAAGTTCATTACCACTAAAATCCAGCCTCTGAGACATGGTTTATGAGTAGGGACTTCCTCCAAGGGAATTTCTCCCAGGCTCCAGGGGCCTGATAAGTGTCTATCAATCCCTCTGCCTTTCAGACACTTCACAAAGGTTCCCCATCTCTGAGGAAATGTACTCAAGGCTGAGAATCTTAATACATAATCAATTAATTTGACTGGCCACTAGTTACATCTAAGTAAAAGTTAGATCATTATCTTGTTCATATATAAACCAAAGTTTCTAAATATTCAGCAGAATTAAGATATTGTAGGTCTTCTTCCACTACAAAACACTCCAGTAACTTGTTGACCCTTAAAATATATCAATAAGAGCTGGAGAGATGGCTCAGTGGTTAAGAGCACATGGTCAGTTTTCCAGGGGTCTGGAGCTCAATTCCTAGAACCACATGGTGGTGTGTGTATGTATGTATGTATGTATGTATGTATGTATGTATGTATGTATATGAATAAATCCTTTAAAAATTTTTTGAAAGTATCAATAAAGTAAATACCATAAACAACCAAATATTTAGCTGAATATGAAAACCTGTTTCCACTTTACAATAGTCATAGATTTAATCCCAACATGAAACTCACTAGGAAGATACACCTTTAACAATAGCCAAGAATGTGGCAGAACTTTGTACTGGCCTGTTCCCCATTGGAGCTTTGAGCAGTCTTGGTTCACTTGGCACTCGTGCTCAGATGGAACATTTACACACACTGATCTGGTAAGCACCCCCAAACTGTAGAGTCCCCCTTTGAAGAAGCTTATTATCTAATGGAAAACAAACATCCAAGAGAGCAAAAAGTAGCCTTGGCTCTGTGTACCAGGCAGGTCCGTGTGACAGGCGCAGATCTGGACACACGTTGCTGTTGTTACTGGTCGGAGGTGGGGATGCTATGACTAGCCAGACGAGCCCAGCTGCAAACATCACCGTTTCCAGTGAGGCACTGTGCCAGCACAGGCACAAGAATAAACCCAGACAATGAAGTCAGACTCTGAACATGGAGGCCCACGATGAAACCACCACTACTGCGTCCATGCTTCAGTCAGCCTACTCACCTTGATGATTTTGGTGGTTCTTCTTCTTTTTAATGTGGGTTGCAGTTCATCTGCTCTGTGAGGAACCAACCAGAACCAAGGCAGGTCACCCAGCTGATTCCTGGCCAGGAGCCAGGGAATGTGGAAACGTAAGAAACCTAGGGAGGGCATTTCTGCGGCCCTTAATAGAGACAACTCTAAATGCTTCGTAACTTGTTTGATTTTAGGCTGAAGTCTAAGCACTAAGGTAAAGTCTGACATTTTCTTCCAGGTCCTTCCATGTGGGGGAAGATGTGAGCGCTGAAGAAATACGAGCCCTGAAGCAATCCTTCAGGCTAATGGCTTCCTGTGCAAGCAACAGGACCAGCCTAGCTTTGCTCATGGGTAATGAACCTGTCCAGCTGCCTCAAGATTACAGCTTTATACCCACGTGGGCGGCACACCGCCTTCAAAGTTAAAGTCATTAATTTCCTCGCATTCACTAAGGCCTGGTGCCCTGCCCTATGCCCATTTCAAAGCAGGGAAAATTACATCAGATAGGCCTGGGTGACTTACTTTCCTGCTGAATCCTGCTAAAAGGGTTAAGACACTACCAAGAAAGTTGAGAAAAGAAATGTACCTGCTGACATTAACAAAAGGGAGAATATCACTTCCATTCTCTACCTGTCTTCCTCAATCCACCATCACCACAATATCCTACCATTACAAGACCTCTCCTCACACAGAAAAGCAAGGGCTTTTAAAAGATGGAATAAAATACGACTGTCAAGTGGAAAAAGATCTAGTAACAATTCATGGGGAAATAGTTGTGTGTTTATGTACTACGAATGCCCACCTGTATGGGTGTCCAAGTGTGTAGATACACATGTGTGCACATGCATATGGAGGCCAGAGGCTGGTGCCAGCTGTCCTCACTGGCTGCTCCACACCATTTACACTGAGGAGTGGTCTCACACTTGAACCCAGCTCTCTCCAAGTTATCCTACTCTAGTTACCAGCGTGCTCTAGGGACTCACTCCATGTCTATCAGCATTCATATGGGTTGTTTACTCTCCTAAATGCTGTCACCCACAACAGAACGTGTTGTCATCAGTTGTACCTACCAAAAGCACAGGGAATCCTTCTGCAAAGTAAACCTAGTCTGGATTGGTAGAAATGGGATGGCAAGGGGCATTTAAGTAGGTGTGGCATGGCCACCCACTCACTCACCAGCTCTTGGTTTCTTCAGCTTTGTATCGGGCCCTACACTGAGACCCCAGCAGTTCCCTGCTCTAGGTCCTGCAGCAAGACATTGCAAGCTACTGCCTTAAGAGGGCAAGGTGGGAGGGAAGAGGATGTCCAGTAGGGTTCAGGAGCAGTGGGGGGAGGTGGGGAGGCAGAGGTGGATAAGCACTGGAAGTTTTAAGTGTACCACCTCAACGCAACACCACAGGTCCAAGCCAGGGCTCAGGAGGGATGCTGTCTGGGTCAGTTGCCTGCCTCTCTGAGTGACACTGGCAGGGACAAAGTTTCCCATGCCTTCCATTTCTTACCTGTGAGATGGGGAGCCTAAGACGGCTTCACCTCCCCCAAGGCTGAGTCTAACAAAAAAAAAAAAAAAAGTGGGACTGAGGTAGAATGGGAAGAAAAAGGAATAAGGCAGTGGTTCTCACCCTTCAGGTTGCAACCCTTTGAGGATCGAATGACCTTTTCACAGGGGTCATATCTCAGATATCCTGCATATCAGATTTTACATTATGATTCATAACAGTAGCAAAATTACAATTATGAGGGGGCAACAAAAATAATTTTATGGTTGTGGGTCACCACAACACGAGGAACGGTCACAGCATTAGGAAGAACAGCTGACATCAGGGAAGGAAAGCAACTTCTCACTCTACAGTCCGGTTGAGGCTTCTTGACATCTGAGAGTCAAGGATTTTAGCTGAATAAACAAATCTGGTATAAAATTTGCCAATACAGAGTTTAATATTACTTTCCTACAGAGACATATTACACAGGAACGCTAAAATAGAATGAAGATGGTTTAGGTTGAAGTGTGTAAAAGCTTGAGTGTGGCCATAACTCTTTTCCCAGCTGTAAACCTGCAATTTTCTGGAAATTTTACAAACAAGACCATAAAACTTCATTTGCAGAAGGGAAAAGAGTCTCTTAACTCACTGTTTAACCCCTATGACCTGCTGAGGGTTGTTCCAAACAACCCCTGTGACCTAAAGTTTTATCAGTCTGTAAACCTACCCAATGAACCCCAGGAAATAGCTTACAGCCTTATTTACCAAAAACTAAAAAGAAAAAAAGATCAAAGTTCTTAGCAACTTAAGGCTGAGGTAACATGAGGTATAACTTCAGAAGGCACCAAATGGCTACGCGAGAGGCTCACAAGCAACTCTCCTGTGAAGAGCACTCACACTTACAGGTGCTTTCCTTTCTTGAAGACTACACACACATACACAACCCCCCCCCACATCCTTACATGCACACACATACTGAACACACACAGACACCAAACACACACTAGACACACCAAGCACACACACACACACACACACACACACAGAGCACACACACAAACACACACACCAAGCACACACACACACACAAAGCACACACAAACACACACACACACACAGAGCATGAAATGCTTATGGTTAACCTATGTCAAAATCGCTTACCAATCCCGAGTCTGCTTCACACTGAAATTCTTTGCTGTGGCAAAGTCAAGAATCTTGATTTCACCTGAACAAGGGTCTCTGCAAAGAACTTCTCCAGTTGCAACAGGGCTCCTGTTCCCAAGATGGCAGCTAACACACCCACTCACTCCACCATCAGCAACATTGGCTAAGGAAGGGCTCACCCTTGGATGCCAGGCAGCCCTAACAGGCTGGTCTGGGGAACAGTTTGCTTCTTCACCTGAAGTTAGTGTTATAGAAGGTGAGGGATCATTACTTACAAAGGAAAGACAAGGTCTGAGACATAGCACAGTCACTGTTGAAGGCCACAAACACCCCTCAACAAAGAAGTATTTTAAAAGTCAACACAGCCATGGCACATTAGCCTTGGAAGTTTCCTTGTGAGACTGAGACCGACTATAAATAATCCAGCAACCTGTGAGGCAATCCCAACAGTAGAACAGTCTTCTGAGTTCTCCTTCAAAGCAGTTATTCGCCACCCAGCCCACCTGCACCAGTGCATTCTCGGGTTCCCGCTTCTTCCCATGGCAAGAGCATGCCAGATACAACTAGAAATGAAAGGAGGTGAGCTCACAGTGTTGCCGGGAAGGAACAAAAAACAAACAACCTCTCTTTTCATCTGCCTGTCACAGGGGCCCGGGCATCGTGTCAGGAACCCCTCTCCTTGACATAGACGTGAGAGGGGCAGCCCAACGGTTGCCACCTCAGCACCTGAAGCTTTTATCTGTCTGTGACCTCCAGGAAGTGGAGAGCCCACTGTGCGCTTGTTTGACTCAGCTTCCCTTTAAGATAATCAAACACAAGCAAGATCTTCCCTACCCTTGGCTTCACTCGGTAGAGAGCTGCAGGACAAAACTGCTGCCCTTGGTACACTCGCCTTCCTTCCATATTATATACCCTTGGCCCTCATCTCTGCAACTAAACACTGCGTAACCTTCCAAGCGTTACAATGAGAAGGACAAGGGGTCGTTATTATAGTAAATGGACACACTCGATCATCCACATCTGACTGAAAAAGCAGGACACTCCAGATGTTTCCCTGTTTCCAACCTAACTGACTTCCCTTAATATCTCCACCTTAGGAGTAACTGCCAAAAAGGGATTGTTGGGCACCTAAGTACCAGGACTCAGTCCTGGACTTCCAATGACCGTGGACTTTCCAAACTGTTGAGGAGAGCATGTTGTTTCTCAATTCGGAAATCAGTTTTCTCAGATTAATAACACTATAAGTGGGTATAATGGTCTCAAGGAGCTCATAAATTCCCATTTAATGTACAGTAACTAGTGGTGTGTGCTGGAGCAAAAACAAAGACCAAGCTAAAAATTTTCCTGCCTTCCTCCAATGGGAACAGCCTTGCACACACCTCCCATCCCTGAGGGTCCCGCTATCACAGGGGCCTCACCAGGCACTCTGTCGGAGGGAAGCCTTCATCTACTACTCACCATGGGACCTCTTTATGCTCCCTAAAGTCTTGAGGACCCCAAGCTGCTTTGTGCAGGTTCCAGCTATTAACCACTGTTCTATCTGTATCACAGCCATGTAACTCATGTGTGTTTATCACATCACAAATTCAATCTGAGAAGCTTTTTAAATAAGTACATTGAGGCTGGAGAGATGACTGAACTGTTAAGAGCATGCAGTGGTCTTGCAGAGGACCCAAATTTGGTTCCCAAGACTTACAGTGGGTGGCTCACAACTGCCTGTAATTCCGGCTCTAGGGGGATCCAATACCTTCTTCTGGCCTTCACAGACTCTGTACACACATGAGCAAACTCACATGAATATTCACAATTAAAAATAAAATCTCAGAATTTTTTCAAATACAATAATAAATCCATTCTATCTTAACACAAGCATTTTGAATAAAAACATCAGTTGTCATCCTATACCCACTCTATCAAAAGAAACAAAAGAAGCCCTCACAAAGTAGGCTGGTACAGTGTGTACTTGAGACTCCCATTAATGTCCATCCAATTGAATCCGTCTAAATTCTCACATGTGCTTTCATCTTTAACTTTGTGCTAGCTAAGACTGTGTCTGAGGCGAAAATAGCTATGTGGTGGTTTGAGTAAGAATGGCCCCAAATAGGTTCATATAGTTAAATGCTTAGGGAATGGCACTGTTTGAAAGGGTTAGGAAGTATGGCTTTGTGGGAGAAAGTATGTCACTGGGAATGGGCTTTGAGGTTTCAGAAGTCAAAGTCAGACTCAGCTCTATCTATATATCTACCCCCCGCCCCCGTCTTCCTGCTGCCTTCAGATCCAGATGTAGAACTCTGCCCGTCTGTCACCATGCTTCCTGCTATGATGATAATAGGCTACACCTCTGAAACTGTAAGCCAGCCCCAGTTAAATGCTTTCTTTATAACAGTTGCCATGGTCATGGTGTCTCTTCACAGTAACAGCGCTGACTGTGACAAGGAGTAATCACATCTGGGAAGGTCAAGTGAGTGTAAAGAAGATGCCCAAGAAATGATGATAAGGGCTGGGAGGAGGCTCAGCAGTTAAGAGCACAAAACTGCTCTTTCCAAGGACCTGAGCTTTATTCCCAGAACTCACGCTTGCATGTAACCTGGGTACTTGAACCCATGTACACACATATACACAAACTGAAAGTTGTTGTTTGTTTGTTTGTTTATTGTTTAGCAAGGAGTTGTAGCCTAGGCATTTAATCCTAGTACTCAGGAGACAGGCTGGCAGATCACCATGAGTTTTAGGTGAGTATGGTCTGCAAGAGTGAGTACCAGAACAGCCAGTTCTACATAGTGAGACCCTGTTATGAAAATTTAAAAAGGAGGCTTTAATAGCTTCCAGGACTGGATGTTTCACTCTGTTTATGATAAGTAAAAGTGGAAAGTACACTGTGCTATGCGAAACATCCGAAAGATTGATCTTAAAACTGGTACCTCATCTAGGACATTAGTGGAACGGCACAAGTGTGAACACTGAGGACTATAAGGCCAGCCTTCTGCAGCACTCCTGGTACTCAGCATCCTATGCCAATAAGGTACAAGGTCTGGCTCTCAGCACGTGTAGAGTAGCAAATCTGAGCAGCTGTCCTAAAAGTAAAGAAGGTGGCCAGGCACTTGACTAGGTGTGGCTGAAGAGACACAGAAAGAGACTGGTGAAGAGCTGCCATGAAGGAAAAGCAGTTACGTCTATGCTCACCTGCCAGGTGAGCCCGCACCACATGCTGAAATGCCATGTGCACGAAGTGCTCAGTTTCTTCATTATACAACACCGTGAACAGGGCACAGATTTATAAGACAGTTTAGAGCCAAGAAAGTGGCCCTTTGAGTTTACAAAAATATTTCTTTATAAACAAAGCCAAACTACTGGTTTTTATTTCAATGTCTCATTTTACAGGATCAGTAGCCTGGTAAGGGACTCTGTTTAAGGCTTCACTGTCACCTTCCAGACTGACTTATGCAGCCACTTTAATGGCCATTCCTATGAGCAGAACCATAGAGCTGGCAAGCATAGGACGCAGGGACCACAGTCATAATGCCACCTGCCTGGCTTCTCTCAACACTCAACCTCACCTGACAGCCACCACTTATTCCAGCAAGAAAGCAAGGCAGGTTTGCTTTCCCTCCCTGTGATCAAGCATCTCAAAGGTAACTTCCCCTCTAGGTTCTGTATTTTCTCAAATAACCTCCCCATGACCCCCGCTGTCCGTTGGCACAGCTCTACCTGTTCCTTGGGCCACCAAAAGCCTCAGGCACTCCCACAAAGGTAAATTCAGCACCTCAGATGACCTCCCTGGACACCAAAGCCTCATGGGCAGATGCATGGGCTCAGGAAGCAGAAAGTCACCACTTCCTTTCCTCCTCCTCCACACACCCCGAGCCTCCACTATCCACAAGAAAAGGGACATTTTCAGAGAAAACAATGTAGCCTGACTTACCAATGTGTATGTGGCCCTTGAGGAGATATGGCACAAGGGCCAGGAAGGAATCCTGCAGTGCTACAGCCCTTCCTGACTGCATCTAATCCTTCTATCTCCAAATTCTCCAGACAGGAGAGTACCTTAGGGACCTGGGGGCAAGGGGCCCTGATTCTAGTTCTACAGGAGTTATCTCGGTCACTCTGCATGCAGTCCATCAGTACGAATGAGAGTTAGTCCCAACATCACTATCAGGGAGGTCCCCTGGAGTAACAGGGCCAACAGTCTGGGCTGTCTCAGTGTGGGGTGTGTGTGTTGCACATGTGTGTGTTGCACATGCATGTATGTTGGTTAGTTTCTGTCAACTTGACACAAACTAGGGTAACCTGGGAAGAAGGAACCTCAGAACAATGGCTCTATCAGAAGGCCTTTAGGGAAGTCTATGGGGCTTCATTCACAGCTGATATGGGAGTGCCAGGTTATTATGGGTGGTGTCACCCCTGGATATGTAGTCCTGAACTGTATAAGAAAGCCAGCTGAGCAAGCCATGGGAAATGCGGCAGTAAGCAGTGTTATCCTATGGTTTCTGCTTCAGCAGAATCCCTCAGTTGTAGAATGTAACCTCTGAATCAAATAAACCATTTCCTCCCAAAGTTGCTTTTAGTCACCGTTTTATCAAACACAGGAAACAAACCAAACAGTGCGCCTGAGTGTTTGTGTGAGCACTACATGTGTGTAGATGCCCACAAAGACCAGAAGAAGGCATCAGATCCCCTGGAACTGGAATCATATGAGTTTTAAGGCACTTGATGTGGGTGTTTGGACTGAACCTAGGTCTTTATGAGAGCTGCAAGTGCTCTATTGCAATAAGTCATTTCTCTGGCCCCACAATGTAATTTCCTAAATCTTATAATAGAACCACATGGTCATCAAACTAATACTACTAAAAAAAAATTAAGCCCTTGTATATAGAGCTATTTTGCACAATTAGGCCTCAGTGGCCAGAGGTTCACAGATCCAGAGACAATTAACTGACTTATTGAGAAAGAAGCCACCAAATCTAGTTAAATGGATCCAGGTCAGCGTGTCCCTGGCCCTTCTCTGTGTCCTCCTATGTGGGATTTTTTTTGGCTGGAAGGGTCAGAGTGTATCATTTCATCTCTTCAGGCTTCAGGTTCCCTCCTGGGTGAGTCATGCATTTCAGAGAATTGGAGAATTCAAAGAGAAATGCACGAAAGCATCCAGCACAGAGCTTGGCAAAATGTGGCACAACTGAGAGCAGCTGTCACGTGGCTTTGACTGCCACGGGATGCTGTCACAACAGTGGAGATGGGCATGGCCAGAGGCAGCACACATGGTATGGTTCAGGTGCTGAAAGGGAGGTGCTTGGCTGTGCACCCAGCTGAACACAACCCAGCTGTCTCCTCCACTCTGGAGCACACGTCTCCTCTGGCTCCTCCCTGGAGCAGTCACAGCAAAGCGGCAAGGGAGAGAGAAGCTCTTCTAATAATGAAGCAAGTGGTTGCTATTGGCAACCAAGCATACCTGCCCCCAGTTAATTCATGGGAACCCACGGCGGCTCCACAGCTCTTTTTCTGGTCATTATTTTCACCAGTGCAATCCCTCCTTGAAAACAGGACACCCTTTTTCAAATTCCTGTGACCCCAGGTAAAGGACAGCCCTGACAATGGAAGAGCAATGCAATTAAGAATGCATGGTTGCGGGAAGCCAAAACAGCGCTCACCCGCAGCACAGAGGTATCCGGTGAAGACAGTGACGGCATGCTGGCCACGTGACCAGAGCTGAAGGGATTACATCACCTCCTTTGTGCAAAGATGAACTGCAGGAGGGGCAGTTCCGAGCTTTAAGCACCACAGGGAGCTGCAACCGAGAGCTGTGCTTCTGTTGAAAACTGCCCTTATTTGTCTTCTGCGTCAAGAAAAAAAAACATGTCCCCCAAAGAGGACACAATCAAGCAGGCTGGATTTTTCTAACAAGCTCATAGTCACCATTTCCCTATGCCTTGTCAAACGCATGGTTTCAAGACTGGAGCGGTCTTGGTTCAAAGTAAGGAAAAGGCATTTCCTCTCACTTGGCACGGACTCCATTTCTCCATTCTGTGGGAGTGGCTTATGAGTCCCAGGGTTCACTCCCAACAGATGAAGAGTAGTGTCAGGAAGCAGAACTGAGCATTCCCATGCAGGACTACCACTGCAGTGGTCCAGGATGCTTCTCTACTCATTTACAATGACTCCATAAAAAAAGGAAAACTGGAGCAGGGGTAGGGGATGGGGGAGGATCCAGCTCAGAATGATGTTATTACCAAGAAGCCTGCTCACAAAATGTGTTCTGTAAGCAAACACACCTGCCCTTTACAGTCATTCGAGCTCAGCGCTCCACCGCAGAAGCACGGTATTTGTGCTATGAGACTGTTCAGCTGTGTGACCTCAACAAATGCAAAGCAAACTTACAAAGAGGAATAAATGAAGCCAGAACCCAGACACATTCTCCAATGGTGAGTCTTTCCTCCATAGCCCAGTAGGTTCAGATGTCTTCCAATCTGAAATGATGTCCATTCCTCTCCATTCACTCCATACTGACACTTGGCCAGAGTGCTGGGTAGTCAGTATAAAAGGAGTCCTATTGTCCTCACTTCACAACAATCTCAGCCACCTGAAATAATCTTCAGCCATTCCATTCCCAGGTCTGGTTTACAGAGCTGTCCTGAGAGTGCTGCCTCCCAGTACATATCCTACCTTGGGAAAAACAAGGCAGGAAGCCTGCAGCCTAAGGGCAGACAAGGGCAGTTTTTCAAGGCTATCTGCCCTAACCTGTGAACACCTGAAAAACAGAACTGCACCCCCCTCACCTTGGTCCTTGTGCTTCACCCCTGCAGTCCCCAGCTCAGACCACCTGGGGGAGCTCAGTCTCATGAGAAAGAGCATCACCTTCAGGAAGTCAGCTGGGCTTGGAACCACACCCAAGAGCCACCACCTGCACATTAATGAACTCCTTAGAGTTTCCAAGCAGGCTTGCTCTATGCACTAACGGGCAAGCCTTAAACACTGAGCATAGAGTCTGGCACACAGAGCAACAACAGTGCCAGCAAACGTCAGCTCCACTGATGACCATCTGCTACAAAGCAGAGCCCAGCTCAGGGTAGGTGAGAGGTACCTAGAACTGGGACCCACCTGCACGATGCACAGAAAACAAGATGCTTATACCCAGCCAGGACACAGCTGCCTCTGATCCAGGCTGGACCTGAGATCCTCTGTCTTCCCCCCTAAGGCACTGGCTACAAGGACACTGACAGGGGCCCTGTGTGCATTTAATCAACACCATCAACACAGAATTAACCATTTGAGTAATGAACGGTTTGAATCAATTCATCTTACCCTACTAATCTATTTGATGTCACTTTTAACTGGCAGTGGATGCTCCTAAAATGCATCCAGCGTACTTCTCAGCTGCCAGACAAAAGAATTTGCAGACAGGATGCTTATTAGCAGATGCTCAGGTTTCACATCCACATCTAATCATTTTATAAATACTATAAATGGGGGAAATCAATAGATATACATACATGATTTTTTTCAAACCCTCTGCTCATTTAGTTTGGTATTTTGCCTGTTTCTAATGCTGTGATTCCTAAATACAAATACAAGATCCATTGATAAACTCAGAGGCCAAAGCAAAATGGTAACAAGCATCCTACTTTTTTAGTAATATAACCACAGTCTAACTTATAATCTCTGTTGACAAAGTAGCAAGCATCTTAATTTATTAAATAATATATATACACATAGATGATTGATAGAGATAAATGATAGATAGACAGACAGACAGACAGATCAATCAAGTACATCTACCATAAAATGTAGTGGATTTTCAAAAGAGAAAAAGATGAAAAGAATCAAGCTTTTCTTCCCTATAAATTCAAATCCAGAGGACAATGTGAACATGTTACCATAACAGGATTTGAGAACTAACAGAGCTTTACTTGATGGTGTGTTTTCCCTTCAACATAATGGAAGCCCATGTCATTAAAATTTTTCCTAATTCAGAATGATGATTTTCATAATTCTGAGGTTCACATTCAAACATCAAAGTAACAGGCAGCAGCAGCAGCAGCATCTAACTCCCCAACTGTGAGCTGAAGAAGACATTTCAGTTTCTTAACTTGGCTCAAGACCCAAAGCCAAAGGCAGAAAGGAAAGATACCAGACACCCTAAATCCTGGTGACAGGCACATGAACAAACTCTGCTAACAGGCAACTCAACTGAGCACAGCCCCAAGGCATTTTGGCTCAGTAGGCTGAGGTGTAGGGAAGAGAGCCACCTATTGCTGAGGTAGGCAGATGACACAGGACAAAGGCCAGGAAAGATGCTTAAGAGTGGCCAAGTCTTCAGCAGATGGAAGGAAGGGTCACTCATCCAGGCTCTGTGTGTGTGTGTGTTGGAGGTGAGGGAACCCTGAATGATGGATGCAAGGATAAAAACAGAGCAAAGACATACAAGACAATAACAGGTGACATCACTCACCAAGGGTTCCCCCTTGCACCTGTTTCCCCTTCCGGTCCCCAGTCCCTATCTGAAGGAACAATGATGATAGAAGGTGAAAAGGAGAGAGCAAAGATGAAGAATAAATAAACTACTGCAATGCCCCATCACTACAACAGAGGCCAGAGATGGAGAATGTCCATGAGCAGAGGACACAGAGTAAGAAACAAGAGGTAGGTTTTGGGCCCTTGATTACCTAAAGCACAACTCTGGTAACAGTCAGAGAGAGCAGCCAGTTACATGGCTACATGGTCTTCCTGGGAAGTCACCCAGAGTAGACACAGAAGAGAAACTAATTCCTGGCCATACTTCTTCCACTGACACTAGTTCCAAACAGTGGTCTTGTGGTTTTATCAAAGGCTTGTTATTTTAGAAGAGAACAGAGTAAGTTCTAGGAACACATGCACCTCAGCCACAACTGACCATCTATGACTCTTCCACCATGTCAATGCATAGTAAACCGAGTTTTAAAGCGAAAAGTGATACAGTGTCAGAATACCACTGGTCTTGAATATTTTTATTTTTCTCTTTCCAAAGGGCTTCTTGTTTTAGTATGAACTTTCACTTCCTGATTTGAACTGTCTCAAAAGGATACAGCAAGTAGGCATTTGTTAGTGCTTATGAGATCAAAGAGACAGTTCAAGAGAGAAGAGAAATAAACTGGGCAAGGAAGCTCAGTCATTCTGCCTGTTTTTCTGACTCTATCATTAAGAGTTATTTTCCACAATAATCAAAAAATATTCAATACACACTCTAACACTAGGTAGTTCCAGTCTTGTCCTGCTTGGAATAGCTACTAACAACTTTCAACAATGAGAGTTGGTGTTTACTCCTATGGCAGGCCAGTCACTAGGAAAACTGAACTCAGGCAAAGTCAAACCTCCAAGTCAGCAGCTGTGACATGTGTCCCCTCCCCTCCTCAGACCTGAAGCATGAAACCAAGCCATCATGTCGTGTGTACCCTTCACTCTTGTTCTTCTCAGGGACACAGGTGAGAGAGAGTTAGACAGTAAGTCCACTCAAGGCCTATGGCCAGCCAGTTGGAGTGTCCTCTGCAGACACTACTGAGCCCACATAGAAAACTGTGCATCTGGAGGCATCTCCTATTCATCACAGCAGAATTGTCCCCAGCTCGTTCCCTTATCTCTGTCATTGAACAGCCCAAGCATAGCTCTTAAGAAAAATACAACTGTTGTTAACAGCTGCATCAAAATAACACAAGCCTTTCTCCTCTAACTGCAGCATGGGGTAGGGATGGAGGGAACTGCAATTATTCCTCTGAATGAGAAACTCTATGGTGCCCAAGAGAGACCGGGCCATTAGAAAACTGTACATTGATCCTATCACACACATTCAAAAAAGAATCTTCTAGTTGAAATAGGAAACTTCAGTGAAAGAAGGGCTCAGATTTCTGGGGTTTACTCATGGAGAAACTGCAGGAGCATTGCCAACAGGTGGAAGGAGACTCACAGTGACCTACTTAACGGCTGCTGGGACAAATGTGCACCCCAGAGTGGTAGAGGACACACACAGGTGCACATGAGGCCACCCCACAATGACAGTGAAGCTGACCACGGCAAATGTTGTCTCCTCTTGGACTCCAAGAACACGTTGGCTTTTTCAGGCTCAATGTCAAAAATATGTCAGTGTTTGCTCAGAGTTTGACACAAAATTCCCAGTGGTAAAGTATTCAGTGGCAGAACAGTTCCACCTATTATCTGCTCACCTGAACCCCCCTGCCTGTCTGCAGCTGCCACCTCCACTAAACTTACTTTAGACTCTGTATTTACTAGGAGGTGCCCACCTCTTGGCCCACCTTAGACTCCATGCCTTCATCTGAACCTCTTCAGGTTGCCTTACTATAGCCAGACCTGCCCTGTCCTACACCTCATTTTCCCTGTGTTTACAGCCCAGCATCTGTGGCCTCCCTCTACAAATCTGCCCATTCCCCATTGTTCCAACCCAACTGCCAGCAGAGATCAGAGCATGGAGCTCCTTGCCAGAGCGATGAGTAAAGGATTCAATGCTTTGCTCTCAGGAATGTAATTGGGATAGACATGGCTCCATAAGCGCATGGAACTTCACACTGATTTCAGTGACCGGTGCTTACTCAACAGCCTTAACACTATACAGTGCTACTACAATACAGGACAAGATAATGTCTTGGCTCTAATGAGTCTTGCAACTATTGAAAAACATTCCACACATTTAGAATTCAGAAAACAGGCCTTAAGATGTTTACTTTTAGGTATTCTATATAGTCTCACAAAAAAACCCAACACCTCTGCCAGCCTTAAAAGAAAGTGTGTGGAACCCACATCATCTGCCACACTGCAGGTGGGACAGCCTTCTCCATGACTGCCAACCACAAATAGAAAATCCTACACATTTTATGCATTGCATCATAAATTAGGAATCACAATTTCAAAGTGCATTTCTGAAACCTATTGTTTCAAATATCAAGTATCTATCATTCAGTCCTGTAAGCATCTTATTGAAAAACAGGACTTCCCCCACTTATTTAAGGTCTAATGGAATGGGTGAAACATCAACCCTCCAGTTAATATGTTCTACCTAAAGACCTCATTTCTACCTAAAGACCTCATTTCCCCATCACAGTTACTGGCCTTATTTTACATAAATAGGCCCAAAGCATTATACATTAAAATGCTTTGCCACCGCCAACAACTGAACCGTGTAGCCAAACTGGCCTGGCTTTGGGCTCTTAGTCACTCCTCCCTGAGAGTGTTCCTTCTGTCAAGCGTGGTCCCACATATGGCACTGTTGTTGCACTAATGGGTTTGCTGAACAGCAAGGAAGAACCTCAGATGAGGCCTTCGCTGGTTTTCCCACAAGTACCTTTAGAGGAATTAGGGGCTCTAAGCTGCTGGCATGCCTATAGCAGAACCAATCACAACAGAAGAAGAAGGAAAAAACAAACAACAAAAAGTGTATGGAACTAAGGGGAGAAACGCCAACTCACCAAAGTCAACTTGGTCTTTTAATAAAGCTAATTATGTTCATGGCACATGTCTGACTCACAGCAAATGCTGGGAGAGAATTAACCTGCTGATATTTCTTGTCTGTGTCTGTATGTAACACTCCTCTTTCCAGAAATCACTTTCTAATCAGTTTCCAATAGTCTTACAATAAAAGAGACCAATGCAGCAGACATATGGGAACTCCTTCTAATCAAGTACCATCAACACGCAGAAGGAAGAACAAAAGCCTCCTTAGACAGGACACACACAAGTGAGGTGGGAGGGTTACTAGCATGAAAGAATATTTTCTAAAACAGTTAATTTAACTTCAAAGGGTTGCATGGGCTGACCACACTGAATGCAGAGGAAGAGCACAGTGAATGGAGACTGGAAAAAACAAGCACTAGAAGAAGCAGGACAGACAGACAGACACATCCAAAACACTAACCCAGAAAAAAAACCTCAGGGACGCAGCTGGACAGAAAGTAGTGTTAGTGATATGCACCCTCACACATCATTGGCAGAGTCATAGGGAGGAACAGAGCTTAACATGAACCCTTCCTGCTTGGCCTGAGAAGAGGAAGGTCTCCAGCTAGGCCATGCTGTAGTACACACACACACACACACACACACACACACACACACACACACACACACAC
>CAJQZJ010034157.1:5581400-5593462 GCA_907164525.1 Lophiomys imhausi | reverse complement strand
GTTCAACAAGAAAACCTGACTCTAGGACTCAGCAGCAGCAGCAGCAGCAGCCTCTACTGTGAGGTGTCAGGCTGGGACTCCCCTACTCCCATAAAAATGAAGGTTTACAGGTGGTACAATTAACTTGCACAAGTAACAAGACGCCCTGGTAGGCAAGAAATAGGACGTAAAACTAGGTAAGCTATACACATCTCTTCAGGACCTACCACACGAGCCTCTGTTGCACTCTCATTAATGCTCTACGAAACTATTTCCTACTTCTACAAAGACTGTCCATTAGAATCCTACATTACTAGATTTTAACTAAAAGAACTACTGCAAAAGTTATTTTTAAGTGGGATATAAAAAGGTTACATTCGACTCAGAGGATGAACATGATGAAAGCCACAGGAAAAGAAGACTGATCTGAGCCGCCTTCTCTGTATGGGCTCAGTGTCTCTAGGACAGGCAGCCTCCAGGATTCCCAGCGGGCAGGACTCGCCAGTGGAGCCCAAGGCTGAGCACACTCTGACACTGGAGGACATATGGCTTGTCCTACTCACCCTACAGCACATGGTGGGGAAGATGCTGTCAATGATGTTACAGACTTTTAAAGCAATGGGCATAAAAATGCCCAAGTCCAACTAGCAGCACCAAAACTGCAGAGCTATTCAACTACTGAACTACTTTCCAACTGCAGAAAATCCTTCCCAGAAATGGATAGAGAGCTCACCTCCAGCACCCTCCTCCTTGGAAATAAAATGACTGAATTTTTCTACCTTTTTTTTCCTTACTAAAATCAACTACATGCCCACTATCTCAGGACAAGAGCTCTAAACTCAGGAGTAATTAACTGTGTAGCGTTGTTACAATCACTGTAAAATCATTAGACATAAAGAGAAAACTGTATCTTAACATTTCTCACATGTGCAGGATTCCAGTCAGACAGAATCAGGCTAGTTAACTGGTCAGAGCAACACTTTTGAATAAATGCACACAGCAAATAATAATGCTGTTAGAGAGAGAATAACAAGTCAGAGATTTAGCAGCATGGAGTAGTTAGTTATCTCAAATTCAAACCAAGCATGCAGATTTGGCTCACTCTGTAAGCCATTTCTCCTCCATACCTACTTAACACATCTGATCATTTCACTGGCCACAGACTGATGTCGATGAAACGCTCTACCCATAGGAATATGAGGAGACTATGTCTGGAACTTACACCATCCTTCAACACCACAAGTCCAGCGAGCGGCCAGAGGACCAATCCCACATTGCTTACTTAACTGTGCCTGTGCTCACGCCCATGTGGGTCAAAGCTACAACTGTTGATTCCGATCTAACAACTGTGGGCTAGAGCAGGTGGGTGTGCCACATGTGCACAAGCATCTCAGGAGTACCCAACAAAGACACAGGCGTACATGGCAGCTCAGCCTGCCTCTGCTAATTCTGATTCTCTGAGGCTCAAAGACATATGTAAGAAATTCCTTCAGAACCCATCACACTAACACCTACAGCGACCGGCTGACATAAGTTCTCAATCTCTTTACCTCCACACTGGCAACCATATTAGTGCCAAAGGAAAATGTCTCTTGGCTATTCTTGAAGGAAAAGATTAACTCTGGGAGGTAGTCAGTTCCCACTTCATTCTGGCTCCCTTGTAAAAATGTGCCAGGTTGCTTACCATGCAATGGAAGAGATAGAGAAACTTCCTTGTGGACAATTTTCACAAGTTATGAAAAACAGGTTTGACTGATAAGCAAAATCTACAGGGCAGAAAGCTGTTTGGTACCTTCCTACACTTGGATGTGATACAAAGAGAGCTTGGGGTTTTCTTTTTCTATATTGAAATCGTGTAAGCAACAGACTACGACAAAAGGGGTGTAACTTGGTGGACCCATGTACTAGAAAGCATGCACTGTATTCTGTGTAGGTTACAACTCAAAGCACATAGTTAAAATCGGACTGTTTGGAAATGTTACTAAGACCTCCTACATAAAGCCTTATTCTGTAATTAATTGCTAACACCACAAATATGGTCAAGAAGGAGTCATTTTTAGTAGATATAGCATGTTATTTCATATTTCCTGAGAACACACAATATTCTAATGAACGGATGTACAGTGATGATACCCAAAATGGTCCTAATGTTTAATGCCTTAGGCAGACACTCCTGTGGAGAGTTAAGAGCATATATCACAAGGTAACTGTTTCTGAGCCTCACTGCTGTGGCTGATGCTCTGAACACAGAGATGGCCATTTAAGCATTCACTGCTGTTTTTCAGTCACTGACTAAACACAAGGCTGAGCCCTGAACACTGAACGTGTAACATTTCATGATCACAGTTTTCACAGACTGTTTTGATCTCTGTATTTAAAACATTTAAGATTTTTAAAAATACATTTAAAGAAAAAGATACAATTATACACACAAATGTGTTTGCACGCCTGTTTGTTTCTTCATTTATCGGCCACATTAGGGTCAGCACACATGCTGGCCAAGGGTTCTGCCACTGAGCTACCCCCTAAACTCAGACAAAACTATTATTAGATGGTCTCCTGAACAGTCCAACAACCAGTTACACATCACTTTATACTTTACCCTAAAAAATAAACCATTTGATAAGTAGCTTGGTTCCTCCCACATGAGTACTGTTTGGTTGGTGATCTAACTGACTCCTATAAACACTGGTGAATCTGCCAGTGGTAATTTGTCCTTTCATCAGTGAAACCAGAGAAAGTTTATCTCCTTCATCCCAAAGCTTTAGGTAACTTCCCCCACGGATTCATTCCACAAACACATGCTCATAGATTAGAATGGGAAGCATCCAGCTAACTCACATTTCTACAGTCTTTCCATTTTAGGTGCAGTCACCCTTGATTCCAAAAGAACAGTCACTAGCATATTCCCATTGAAAAGCTAGAAGAGGTCACCACAATCTCCAACATTCATTTACGTAAACCTTTTTGGTTTGCAAAGCATTTTCTCAAAGCTAATTAGCTCACCAAATGTCTAGCCTATAATACAAGTCACAGTTGAGAAATGCAAATCCTGGAAAAGACCCAATGATTTACTGAGAAGACAGTAGGGAAGAACTTCTAACTGACTAGAGCCTAAATTTGTTTGCGATCCAATCAATTTTACTTTTAGAATTTGCTCATTTGTATAGGTGTTTCAGACAGTACACAGAATGCTTTAAATAGTCTCGTAAAGTATCAGTTACCTGAAAAGCCTTACCATGATAGTGGTACATGGTTGTAATACCAATATTGAGGATGCTGAGTAAGAATTGTATGTTCAAGGCCAATATGGTTACTGAGACTCTGTCTCAAAAACAGTATTTGAAATGTTTTACTAATAACAAAATGTACTTCCTAAGTTCCCTTACATTTTAATATGATACTGGAGGAAGAATAATGTCCCACTTTGATTTGGTTTTGTCTTATACGGATGTCACTTTTCTCTATTAATTCCTTATTAGGTCATTGTTTTTCTCAAAGACAACAAATGTTTCTACTTACAGCCCTCATGATAGATTTACATCAAATCTCTAAATTTCTGAGATTTGTCTTAAACAAATTTGCCTTACTATTAAGACAAAGTAGAATGAACGCCATATAACTGGGAATGAAGAAGAACTGCCATTTTCTGAAGAAATGCATAGACTACATTACATCAGAATCTCCGGGCACTTTGTCTTTTTACAAACAGCACCCTGTACCACTGTGTAACAAGCAGCCACACAGGCCTCTAAGCCCACCTGTTGAGTTTTATGAAATGAGCATTTTGTAGCAAAGTCTGTAACCACTGAAACACACAATGTTTCACTGTAAGCAATACCTGTTACACTCCAAACTGAAACAATTTTGTTTTGGTTTAGTTTGTTTTGAAGCAGGTTCTGCTTTGTAGTTCTGGATATCCCGGAAGCTCCCTTAAGTAGACCAGACTGACCCTGAATGCACAGGCCACCTGCCTCTGCCCAATATGTGCTGGGATTAAAGACATGTGCCACCACACCCAGCTCTGAAACAGTTTCCACAATATTTTCCTCCACTTACTGCACTGAACACTTTTTCAAGATTAATTTTTTAACTCAGAACACAGAATATCTGTCCACCTTTGTAAACCTCTGGCCAGACTTATTCAGTTCTGAACTATTTCTAAAGTTGGCCCCTCAAAGTATTGTTGATTCCCTATTCCAATGGACCCTTTGAGATATTTTTAAAAAAATAAACAAAAACTCAATGTTTAAATTTTTTTCAGCCTTTAAAAATTTTCAATACTGTGAATTTTTACAATCTACACCATTTATTAGATGTTTATATTAACTAAACAGATATACTGAAAATTACAATTTTTTTCTCTATTTTTCTCTATGGCTGGGCAGATAAACGTTTCTCTTAGAGCATCTCTCAACCTCTACTCTGTGTACCTGTAACCTGTAACATAAAACATGTGAAACAAGTGTTAACACGCATTTACTCATTTAGTAACCACTTCTACTGCATTTTACATAGCCAACAAGAGCAGACAGTTCCTGCTGTCCTCGTGAAGGTAGACTGTCATTCAGGAGAGCAGAAACACCTGAAATAATAAATACCCCAAACATAACCCAGTATGGAGTTGGGAGTAGAGAGGGACACAGTGCAGGGGCCACGGAGGACTTCTCTGTGCAGAGCACCTAACATGAATGCAAGCGGTACAAGGAGGTGGAGAGAGGATGGGGAGCACACTCACTGTAGCAAAATGAATGGAGGCAGAAGCATTGGCCGGGGCTCCCTCCAGGAACTAGCGCAACCCAGAATGGAGGACTATGCTCTGAGGAAGAAGGTGGTGAACCGCCCACCCTGCTGCTTCTTTGACCTGAACCAGTCACTGCCTCCTTCATCTGCCTAAGTCACAGCACTCAAGCATCAACATGAGGGCAGCAAGACGTGAGACCTCAAAGGACTGCTATGACCACAGACTCGGAAAACACAGGTGTGCTTTTATCCCTGGGGCTGCTGAGGGCTGTGGCTGTTATAATGAACTCCTATCTTTGCCACCAGACTCTTAACACATGTCAGGCCAGAATCCTTAATGGAATAACCACATACATGTAGATTCTCAGTGAGTATTTGCATTTCTGCAAACAGCCTATAAGCTACAATAATATATCTAATCTTATGTGACTAGATTTTGAAAGAGGTGTCATAATGACATCTTATTCTTGCATATTTTCTGTTTTAATCACTTATGACACTCAGAGAACTGGTAAACGAGCAAAGTTGGTAAATGTTTCTCCCATGCAAAGTGGCTCCTAGAAACAGGCGTGCCCGACAGGCCCAAGAACAGGTGCCAGCTAGCAAGAGACTGTGAACTAACGCAAAGAGAGGCTTTCTCTCCACAGACAACCTGGAAGCTCCAAGCATCTGTCCTCCGGCCTGGGAAAACAGGGGTCATGATTCAACACTGACATTCATAAATGACAAGTGGGGACTCCTGTTGGAAACAGCCCAGGGCTGCTCTTGTTCAGAGCATTCGGCCACACTGCTACCACTTTGTCTATCACCAGCTTCAAGCCATATGCAAAGTCAATCAGGGCCTCGGGGCAGCAGCCCACTGTTTAAAATGGACTTTCTAGTAATGCTGTGTACAACAGATCAAGGACTGGCCAAAAGCTGCTGGAGCTAAGTCCAAACTGGGTTGATAAAAGCAAGCAATAAGAACCGAGTTTCCTTTTCTTTTCTTTGTGACATCAACTGTTTAAGTAAATGAACATGTATACTAGGCTCGCAAAATTAACCCTAAGTGATCTATAGAGTCTGCAGTAACAGCATGCAATGAGCTGTACCCACCACTTTCTAAGTGAAAAGCAAAGTATTCGTAGGCGAGTGGCTGGTAGAGAACAGACACACTGAAGGTGCTTACACCTTGGCCACAACCTCCCTAAGTTCTTCTGCACACACCTCACATATGATTAAGACTCACTGGTAACTTGGAACATGAAGATGAGAAAGATGACCCTAGAAAAGGATATGAAAGAGAAACTATCAAATTAAGTGGGGCAGTGGGGAAGCAAGGAGACAGAGAAGGAAAACATGAAAATAAAATTAAAAAATTTAAAAGATCCCAGGACAACAACTGAAGTCCCCAGCAGCACAGGCTCTGTCACCTTTGTCACCTGCACTGACAGGCTGAGTACTCATCCAACGTGAGCATGGCGTTAATTATTCCCACAGCCCTCGGCTCCGTGCTCCTTGGTTCTATTTTATATTTGGTAATATGTGGGGGCATATGTAGTTGTCACAAAGATGCGGGGCAATCCACCACACACCTACACACCACCCTCAGTGACATCCTTCCAGATTTCCCAGGATCTTCCCAGATATCCTCAAGTAGGAGAAAACCCTAAGCTCAGAACCTAACTCCATTCTATTTATGAAGAGGAACCTTTTCCAACACCATTTCTGTACATACTTCTTCCAGAACAGTAACTACCAATGGAGAGGAAGGTTCCACTCTGGTTTGGAAGCAAGCACTGCTCCCTGTTGGAGAAAAGCATGGCGCCGGTGCTAACATGGCTCTCACTATCTGAGTCACCAGTGGGCAACATCTGCAGCTCTCTGAGTCCAGAAATCTGTCAGCAATGGGGATCAATGCAGTTGAGGACACCATTCCACTTTCTGAAGACAGACGGCTATCAAGGTGTGCTCTGCAGACTGGCCACAGGGCCATAAATCTTCAGTGCCTCTTGGGGCAGCCTTCTGACACTGAGTGGAGCTGACTATGTCCCCACAAGCCTCCAGCAACAAAGGCAGGCTGTGTTCTCACAGCATGCCAGCACCCTCAGCACCCATGTAGAGTCACAGCTAAACATTCACACAACTAGACAAATGCTCACACATGTCATCTTCTTCCACTTGTTCTCTGCTAGCGAATGTAGAGCTGGTGCCCTGGGTATGTACTGGTCATATCCCAGGCAGGGCACTGAGCATCATGCAGTCCATTAGCAGAGAGCTGGATATGGGGTGTGATCACCAGTCCAAACATATCTTGGCATGCTCCAATTTTATCTGAAATGTACTTTTGGCACTTAAATACATATCACAGTTAATTACAAATTTAAATATAAAGGAGATAGGTTGGGTACTCTGAGTCCCGTTAAGTAGACATGAACTTCTGCCTTTCATTTTGTGAGCACATACCTAAAATTCTCTGACCAAGTTTTGGTTTGTCCCAGCCTACAATTAGAATGATTTAATATTATCAATTGCAATATGAGATGTTCAAACCACCTTAATAAGAAAGCAAGCTTTTTTCTACCAAGTAAATTCTTATAAAGTCAAAAACATTCTACAAGCACTGTGAGCAATAAAGACACCGGTACCAATGTCATTGTAAAGGATGTGATCTGTACCTGTTGAAGTCCACATATGGCCTCCTGATACAGCTCAGCATGCTGGGGACTCACAGAGAGTGCAAAAGGAGGTGGGCAAGGGAGGCCCTTTCCAGTCCTCTGTGCTCCTGAGTACCTTCGAGGTGGCTGTGGTTATGCAGTTGCCTTCTTCTCTGACATTCCCCAGCTACTTTGTCCTCTGAAACACCTGACATACTTTTGTCAATCACAAGCTCACGTGGTCATGGCTGGAGACCATTTTGTACGCTTCAAAAATAGCATATGCTCAGCACTGCAGTTGGAACACCAGGAAGAGCTAACAGGAAAAGGTCTCAACGTGTGGGTAGTTTTCCTATTGTGACAGCCACAGGGACTCTGTCCTCACACATCCTACAAAACCAAAGCTTTAGGAGAACACAGCACTGTGACACATGGGCACAATTCCCCTCATAAAAAGTCAACAAACACTAACCAAAAAAACCCACACATACACTTTCCCCCATTTTCCATATTGGGGGCTTGGCTTCCTCCATTAGGAAGCCTGCACAAGCCTGCTTGTTGGCATCATCCCCACAGAGGAGAGCCCAGGCACAGATGAGGGGACTCCATGAGAGAATACATGTGAACTATTGGAGACATTTGCACTCGTTGCGAATTTCAGATATAGTAAGTGTGCTGGAGCACTCTGCTAGGTCAAAAATTCCACTCCCCGCAAACTAACTTCCGCCTTATAGTCCAGCCCCTCACGGTGGAAATAAGAGAACATTGTTTCTTCAACTTCCTGTCTATATCACTAACCCACTGAGGAGTAGGACTCTCCACTAAATGACTTAAACCCTGTGCAGTGTCACTCCTGGCTGAGGCTCCAGGCAATCACTCTGGGTTCCAATTAAGTTGCTTACACAAAGGTCTTCCTTCCTCGTGGAAGCACCTTTATTTGCCATTTCCTGCACAGTTTAGAGGACATGAACCTGAGAAATATACTGAGTCTCTCCTCAGCTGACAACATTAAATACACAACTAGGACAGGTCATTGGCAAAAGCAAAGTCATGGTGCCATATAAGGCAGTCCTTATATTCTTATTATATCAGTGCAAGTTCCTTTCCTTTACCATGGGTGTCGGTCGGTCCTCGGCTTTCTCCTTGTGCCGATGTGACCAATGAACAATATCCTCATTTTAATCCTCCAGGTGATGACATCAGAGCCACTGCCCTAATATTTGTGACACAGTATGAGCTGTTGGCATCCATACACTTCCTGAAAGCTTTAAAGATAGAACAGCCAAAGTCCCTGAAATACCTCAAGGATGGGGGGTGTGGAACAAAGCAACCTGGCTGGCAAGCTGGGTTCTTAAAATAGTGCAGTGTTTTCCTATTTTGGCATGTTTTCCCCAAAGCTGTCCCATGAGCTCTGCTCTTCATATCCAGAAGCCTTGAGTGGACTCTTCTGTCTGGCAAACAGCAGCTTTGCCGCTAGGGATGCTGTCCCGCTGCTATCCTAGACCCCTTGAATTGGGTAGGAAAGCTGCCGCCAGCATTTTTCTCCTCTTTCTGCCATCCAGAAGCTCTGGTCACAGGGTCCCAGTGTGAGGGAAGTGATGCAGGGCACTGGGCTCCCAACACCACGGACAAGCAGATTGGTCACTGCAGATACCATGCTTCACCAAGTTTCAGGGACAATATTAAAAGTATAACGCTGTGATTGGAAATCCTACGTCTTTTAGTTTCTGATAAGCACACAATTTAAAGTAAAGTGATACTATGCAAAAGAAAATTACTTTGACAAACCCTCCCACCCGACTGGCCTGACAAACAGCATTCAGATTTTTGGATTACTAACTTGAGACTCCATAAATAAAATTATCCTGTTAGCCCACTCTAGGTGAGTCTTGTTCATGACAGTACAGTGAATGAATGTAACAGATCTACCCAGTTTTTAGCTTCCAGAGGCCCTTCCTTTCAACTGTACAAGCTGGCATTTTTACAGACGCAAGCTCTAGACGTATCCCGTTCTTGACCAGTGGCCCTGATCAGATAGACCACTCTGCTCCTCTGCACTGAGCGCTGTGTGCGCTTCTGCATTGTGGGCTGCTCCCCATAGCCACCTCCTGACCATCCAATGCCGTAACTTCCTAGCAGACAGGCGCACTGCAGTGAGTGGCACAGGAGTGAGTGGCACGAAGCGCTGGTCCAGTCAGTCAACCTGACGACTCTTTCTTCTCATTCCTTTAACAACTGGCAGTATGCCCTGCTCCCCAGTTCTGGAGGACTCTTCTGTGATTAGGATTTCTGTTTCTGTGCCCACCCAGATCCACTGGGGGAATGTTCCCCCAAACAACTACAAAATTCACTCACTTGCACTCAAGTGAAATATGTTTCTCTAGTAAGCCATTCTATTGTCCTCTACCAGGTTCTGTTTGCTGGTATCTGCCTGATGTCACCTGCTAACACTCTAGGATAACCCCTTATAAATCACTCATGAAAGTGGGCAGGCAAGTATCTTCCACTTTTACCTCAGTAGCCTTCAGAATCCGGAGTGTTCACATTGCGACTGTGGCCTTCCGCGTAACTTTGAGCACCTCTCCTCTTCACTTCATTCTGACTGCAGCAAAAGATCACAGGCTGAGTGTGCTGAGTCCCCTCACACAGCTCTTCCTCGTTATGTTGTGAGCAACTAAAATCCTAAAATAGTGTGCAACTTTCTAAAACAATTTAGAGCTTTGTGCTGCATCTTAAAAATTAGAGAAAGGACAAATAATGGAATCTCTGCTTAGCATGAACACTGTCCAGTTGGCCTAAAAATGATACAGGACTTGGGCTGTGTGTGCTTTCTAAAAACAAAAGAAGGACAGACATGGTGGCACACGCCTTTAATCCAGGATTTGAGAGGCAGAGACTAGAGGACTTCAGTGAGTTCAAGTCCAGCCTGGTCTACAAAGCGAGTCCAGGATAGCCAGGGCTGTTACAAAGAGAAACCCTATCTCAAAAAACAATAAATAAATACATGAGATCGATGAGATAGATAGATAGATAAAAACAAAAGAAATTCATTCTTCTGGTACAAAATAATCAAAAATTGGAAAACAGGCAAATACCTTAATATTAATCATAATCAAACATGTAAATTCTCAAAGATATGGGCTAGCACCATATCAAAAAATACATGTTGAGCATGGTGGGAAAAGATTCAGTCCCAGGACTCAGGAGGCTGTGACAGAAGTTTTGTGAGTTTGAGGCCAGTCTGAACATAACAAGACCATGTATAAACAAGTAAATAAACAAAGTTGCAAGTTATGTTTCAACTTTTATCTTTATTTATACTTTTTAAAACATAAATATAAAAATGCATTAAACATATGAAAGCAAAGATAAAGACATTTATCTTTATTAGTACTATTTTCAACGGGGCAAGGATGTACCTCACTGGTAGAGTGCTTGCCTACCATACACAAGGCTCTGCCTTCAATTCCTAGTATCTCAAGAAGGAAAAAATACATTCTCAGGAAAAATAAAGGTCATTTATTACAGGAAGGGAGTTAGAGATAGCTCCTGTTCCAGGGGGTTGGGAATATTTATAAAATGCATTAAGAAGATATGTAACTATATAATCTGACTGAAATTAAGACTAAAATTAGAGAATTAGAGCATTAAATGTTACACATTTAAGAGAAAGGGATGCACATGTACTGCTGAGATGACCTTCAAACCAAAGATCTTGAGGGCTACAAAGTCCAACTCTACTCCAGCTTTCATGAGGCTTGCCCACAACTGCCAGCTATGGCTTTCTGCCTGTGTACTCTCAGGGGTTGCCTGATTTGAAGAGGGCATCTTCCCCTTCCCCTGCAATGCTGACAGGGTCATCTAGGACAGCTGCTTTGCTCTGTTCTACGACAACCCTTCCTCAAATGAACACAAGACTTGAAAGAGCTTTGACTGCAACTGACACCGACCTCTGAGCATGAAGCCAGGTTTGGTCTGGGGAGGAGTTGTCAAAAGCACACTAGGGGACCTGGAGTACCCCATAAAATCTGATCTGAACAGTGGGATGCTAGCATAAGATCCTGTCTATACCATCTTCCTGGAGGAACGCAACAGATCCCAGACATTTGGTTGCACCATTATACCACAAGTGTAACTTTCCAAGCAAAGATCTGACAAACTGAGACCTAGAACTCTTGGGGAGAGATTCACATGTTCTACGGAAGCAGCTGGGACCCCACAGGCACTGAGTAGAAACTCAAAGCTCGGGTGAAGCTAGGACTGAGGTGCACACACGATGGAGACGGGCCACAGACCCTTGTTTTGGTTCCAGGTGCACTGGTACAAGACAGGGCTCTCTTATCCCTCTGTAACCCCAAATAAACTCTTTCTTCTATAAGTTATCTTGGTTATCATATCTAATCAAAGCAACAGAAAAGTAAGTATTACAGGAAGGGAGTTAGAGATAGCTCCTGTTCCTATTGACTTCCATACTTGCCTTGACCTCAGTCCCAGTAAGAAACACTTCCCATGATGCATAGTAAGATGTCGTGAACACATGCACAGAATGTGAACACATGCACAGAATGTGAGCACACGCACAGAATGTGAACAAATGAACAGAATGTGAACAACACATGAACAGAATGTGAACACATGCTAAGAATGTGAACAACAAATGAACAGAATGTGAACACACGCACAGAATGTGAACAACACATGAAC
>CAJQZJ010034157.1:5555432-5581225 GCA_907164525.1 Lophiomys imhausi | reverse complement strand
GTGAACACATGCACAGAATGTGAACACATGAACAGAATGTGAACACACGCACAGAATGTGAACAACACATGAACAGAATGTGAACACACGCACAGAATGTGAACAACACATGAACAGAATGTGAACACATGAACAGAATGTGAACACACGCACAGAATGTGAACAACACATGAACAGAATGTGAACACACGCACAGAATGTGAACAACACATGCACAGAATGTGAACACATGCACAGAATGTGAACAACACATGCACAGAATGTGAACACATGAACAGAATGTGAACACATGAACAGAATGTGAACACATGAACAGAATGTGAACACATGCACAGAATGTGAACACATGAACAGAATGTGAACACATGCACAGAATGTGAACAACACATGCACAGAATGTGAACACACGCACAGAATGTGAGCACACGCACAGAATGTGAACACATGAACAGAATGTGAACACATGCACAGAATGTGAACACATGCACAGAATGTGAACACATGCACAGAATGTGAACACATGCACAGAATGTGAACAACACATGCACAGAATGTGAACAACACATGCACAGAATGTGAACACATGCACAGCTCCCTGGGGGTTCAGAGTTTAATAAAATAACTCCAGGAAAGTACAGTGAACTCTGGTATTCTTTGTTTTCTTCCTATCACGGCTATTAAAAAGGACTGCTGATCTCAAGTCCCTACCCGGAAGACCGATCAATTTACCCTCTTTTCAGAAGCAGTTCTTAAGGTTAGTCCCTAAGAGAAGACACGGAGGCTCTGCACTCTGAGCTCACAGGTATCACTGGGGATGCTGGTGAAGGTAAGGCCCCAGCATAGGGGAACGTCTCACCCATGTGCACCGAGGACTCTGCAGGGCAACATGCCCATGGACAAATCAGCCCTGCACAGGACATCACTGAAACTGGGAATCACAGCCATAAGTGTTTCCTAGGAAACTAGAAACATGCACAAGCTTTGAGAGAACTACTTAAACACATCAAAACACACAAGACACCCTCCCGGTGGGTGTCAGTAGAACTGATCTTGTTTTAACCCTGAAGTTGGGGTTATGACTCTGAATTCAAGAATGGTTCCAGAGCTAGGAACCTAAAGTAGCTTCCTTACTCCACAGGCAAACTGAAACAAATGAAGAGTAATTATGGCAAAAACAAGTAAATATTCTTCATCTCTCCACCGCACATACATACACGAAACTCTTGGCCCTACATGCAGTTTCACGTCCTGTGACTCTGGTCAAATTCCACGAGTACTTTCCATCTCACACAAGCAACGTCATTTCACAAACATAGCCTCGTGTTATGTCTGCAGCCTAAGGAACCTGCTTCATCCCAGGCATTATAGCTATCTCTCCCCTGTGACCACGTCTGAAGCTGTGACACTTCTGATAAACCTTGAACTGTGATGCAAAGCCACAAGCTACCCAGCAACCCTAGAAGAATGCAGGGTGTTCTCTGCAGTACAACACTGTAAGGGCCCTTTACAGCATCCATGGCTGCCTCCCTGACATTTTGCTGACCTTGGGCAGTTTCTGTGGCCTTTGGAAACAACAATCTTCCACGTCTCCCCAGTAAAGGTGCTGAATGTGATGCAGGGCTGGGGACCAAATAGAAATGTAGAGGCCACAGGGACTTCACTGTGCTAACCTCAAGGCAGTGAGGCACACAGGAGCAGGCACCAAGTCAGCGCCAGGCATAGCCAGGCCCTGCTGGCTCATCCTTCCAGCCTTACAAACTACTCTTATTATTTTGATAACAACTTCATGGCCAGATGTCAAGGGGGCAGTTGGCTCAGATGTTCAAATAAGAATTTTTTTCCAATTAAATGACACCAGATCTTTAGAACAGTATTTCAACCATGCTTTTAATAACAGCCTTTTATGTGCATCACTTTGCTTTCATAATAAAATTCTGAAAATCACTTTTTAGCGTGGACGGTGGCCATACTCAAACAGCTGCCCATGATTTACCACTGCCATCTCTTCACTGATGTAGCCAAGTGTACCCTTTCCATCAATAAGACAGTTTTCCTGTAAGTTAGAAATCTAATTTTAACAGCTGCATATGCTTGTGCTGGACCGAGCTACATTTAAGGTTGGTTGGCAGAAGGCCCCAGAACCCTAACCACAGCCTTCTAGAGTGGGGGCAAGAAGAAAGGTGTATGACACTCAGATGGAGCAAGGTCCACCCCTCCTGAACACCAAAGCTGGGTACTGAGGATAAGGAAAAGGGGTACAGACATAGAAAGACATCCTTTCTGTAAACCCTGGCACATTCCAGATACCTGAGACAGACTCCAAAATGGCTTGGAACTGACCACAATATGTAGCTCTTGGATACTGTGGGCTCTGGTTCTGGCTTGTTGTTTACATTGCTGCTGTTTAATTTGTGACTCAGCTATTCTTAATATTGACTATCTTTAATAAGTGTGTACAGGAACCCTTGTATCTTAGACCTTTTGACACACTGGCACATAAGGCTGCAGGAACAGGTTCCACCCAGTCACCTGCCCACATGCCTCACACTCAGCTGTGTTCTACAGAAGCCTGGTGTGTGCTGCCTATTCCCGGAAGGCCTGACAGAGCAGATCAGAGCCCGGCCCTGAGCCAGGCTGATGATGTTAATGTGGGCCTTAGATGTGGGCCCCAGGCTGGCAATCCATTCTCAAGGTTATTATACTAGCCTGCCTAGACAACATGAACAGGCTGTTATAAAGAGAAAAAACAAACAAACAAACAAACAAACAAACAAACAGGAAAACAAATGTATTGACCAAGTTTCAGAACCTGTGAGGTAGTTTTCCATAAACCACTGGGCCCTGCTACATGATCAGCATATGTTTGCAATGTTGCTCCCGTGGTAGTATTGCAAGTGAATTGTACAGTGATAAGACAACATGGACTCTGTAAACGCTAAGAGGCATGACTCAGGTCCACTGTAGATGTTTTCTGTTTGCCTTTTGTTGCTTTGATAAAACCAACTTGGAGGAAACAGTTTATTTCAGCCTTCAGGTTAGAGTCCCTCCCGGACCAGGGCAGGGCTTGAAGGCAAGAACCTAAGCAGAGCCCGCGGAGGACTGCTTTCTCATTGCTCTCTTCCTCTGGTTTGCTTGCTACCTTTCTTATATAGTATAGGCTCATCTGCCCAGCAATACCACCACCCACAGTGGGCTAGGGCCTCTGATATCAATTAACAATCAAGAAAATGCCTCACAGATATGCTCACACACAAATCTGTTGTGGACACTCCCTCAGTTCAGTTTCCTCTTCCCAGCTTGATGCCTAGGTGACAACCAAGATTAGCCACTACACAATGCACTGGAGTAAGACACCCTAGTCAGTACCAGAACAGACAGCAACACTCCGGCCCAGAAGCAGTCCTCCAATGAACACGCACACATTTCATTCAGGGCACTTGAATCTGTAACACCAGCTTCAACAGCTCAAAGGTAAAACAAGCTCAAGATAAAATCCTTTTTTTTTTTTTTTTTTGCTAAAATATTATTTCTTTTTTCAAGGACACATGTAAGTAAACAAGCAAGAAAAACTAACAACAACTAACACATGAATTCCACTGCTGGTTCTGGACACAGGCAGACTGCAGGACTAGGTTCAAGAACTCTGACAGTAAGAGAGATTCGCTCTGGCTTGCCACAGTCCTGGGGGAAAGTTCCAAATAAAGCCAAGCAGAAGATATCAGGTAACCTATGCAGTGTTCCCAGCTTTGCACAAGTATCTTAGCGAAGCCACAGAGTCACACTAAGAGTTACAATCATCACTTTTGCCACAAATTTGCACATGACAACGGTGGGGCACAGAAAATGAGTAGCATACCCAAGATGGAAAAGTCACAAAGTGAGACTGAAATCCGACTGGGAAACACAAGCCCTTACTCAGTGAACCATAAACAAAACAATCTACCTCACAAAGGTCACAGGTGTCAGCACGAGCCTCTCCTCCCAAAACTGAACGATCGGCCACGAGTAAAACGAGGGACTGGGCTTCTTGACGCCCACATGCACTTCGGGGTCGTGGGACTTAATCCATACATTAGTGAGGCTGCAAACAAAGATTTGTACACACTTGGTCACATGCTTTGCGAGACGTTAGCAATTGCTTGGTATTAAGCAGTAGTATTTAGAATGGGCAGCAAATCAAACTTGAGAAATTAAAAAGTATTCTCAGAGTTACATAAAAAACAAAACAAAAACAAAGTAGGTTTAAATAAAACTAAAGGGGGTAGGTAAGTAAAATCGTTTTATGTCATGAAATGTCACTAACATTTTCACTAGCAGAATACAAAACTCCTAGCACAATGTGATATACCTTCAGATCTTGGCCAAGATATGTCACTACAGGGCATGAAGCCTAAACAGTGTGAAATAGTCAAGAACAATGATACACAAGCACACTCTAGTCAGCAGTGTGGAAAGATGTACGTCACCCATTAGATGTGTTACTGTCATTGTTTTTAACTTAAAAGAATTAGAAAGAAGATTTGGGATGGCCAAAATAGAAACCAACATGACAGGCCTCAAAGCACCTCTTCTAAAGCAGAGCGGCAGAATGTCTCAGCTGCTCATCATTCTCTAGTTTTCACGAATCAAGTTCTTTTTGGTGGCCTTTAAATTATGCATGGTAAGAAACAGAAGAAATGGCCGGCCAATGACCTGGCCAACCCGAGACCCACTCCTTGGGAGAGAGCCAACCTGAGACACTATTAATTGTAGAGAGCTGCGACGTGCCGCACCCTAAAAATGGCGCCGGTTTCCGCCTTCCACCAGCCCGACGGTGAGCGCTCTCTGTGGTAAACAAGTCCATATTTGGCTAAGACTTCTGATCTGGCTTGCTTCCGCATACGTGGGCCTCTAAGATAGCACCACGTGGCTTTACTTGATTGGCTGTTCATATAGTATTTAGCCTGTGGGTTGGGTCTGCCCGGGCATTCGGAAGACTGTTTTCAAGGGACCTGAATAAACTGCTGGAGAAGAGCTTTTGCAAGTTGCGTCGTCCTTGCTGGTCGAGGGGGACGCGACAATTAATGACACTCTGCTATGAATGCAGACAGGAGCCTTGCTAACTGTCCTCTGAGAGGCTCCACCCAGCAGCGGATTGAAACAGATGCTGAGACCCAAACATCAGAAGGAGATCTGGGAACCTTGTGGAATAGTTGGGGGAAGGATAGAGGAACCCGAAGGGCACAAGAACTCCACAAGAAGACCAACAGAGTCAACTAACCTGGACCCATGAGCGATCACAGACACAGAATCAGCAACCTAAGAGCACGCATGGACTGGACTTAAGCTCTCTACACTTATGGAGCTGATGGGCAGCTTGGTCTTCATGTGTGTCCCCTAACAACTGGAGCAGAGGCTGTCCCTGACATGTCCCCTCTATTGCCTGCTATTGGATCACTCTCCAATAGCTGGGCTGCCTTGTCTGGCCTCAGTGGAAGAGGATGTCCTTAGTCCTGATGTGACATGAAGAGCCAGGACAGGATGGCATGGAAGGGGGGAGCTCCCTTCTATGAGAAGAGTTGGAGAATGGGGGGGAAGGTAGGAGGGTGGGACTGGGAGGAGAGGAGGGAGGGGGCTGTGATCAGGATGTAAAGAGAATAAATAAAGAGAAAAAAAGATGTTATTCAAACATTTAGCAATAAAATAAAACATGACAATTAAAAGAAATACTATAACCATTGAGCCATCCCTCCAGCCCAGGAACAAGCACTCTAAAAGAGTGATCAGTTCACATTCCTCCAGCGTATCACGATTTCTAGTTACTATATTTAACATGACAATTTTTAAAACTATAAAAGGAAATGAAAATCCCTGTCTGCTGATTGAAGATCAATGAGTGAGGACAAATGATGTGAGACAGGATGTGGTTCGTTACTTAAGATGTTTCTTTCACCTCGGTCAGAAATGAGGAAGTAAAACATAGTACGCTGACTGATGTCACAGATAAAACAATGAAGTCCTGCATCACCAAACTGAAATATAACATTTGGCTTAATCTATCCATCAAAAAATAATTAGGTGAAACAAAATGACCAAGGAATTGATTCTGGTTTGGATTATAAAAGCGTGTCATTGCTTCCACTGTGATCTCCCAAACTTTCTGGGGAGCTATGGTAGATAAGCATTTTTCCTATATTCTTTTCCCCCTAAGCTGTACAGGACTGTGTGCATTAGATTAACCTGTATTTCCTCACATGAGTTACCCCATGATCTTTTAGAAAAAAGAAGGTATGGGAGTGCCCAGCAGCCAAGGTCTGCTGGTCCAGGGGCTTCTGCCATTGTTACCCTGGACAAAGGGACTCCGTTTCAAAAGCACTGGGCAACATGCTCCCTAGGTCATCGACAGTATCTCCATTGGGGTGTAGGCAATTTGTCTATTTTTCTGAGTGGCATGACTTATTGGTCTGTCAAAAACAAGCTATTTCCAGCCTCCAAAATGGTCAGTTCACCTGGACCACGTGAGATTCCAAGAACAACCAATGTGGCAGATGGCAACAGCAGCCCACAGTGGGTGCCCACCAGGCTGTGCTAAGCCCTCCGAGGCTGCATTCTCAGCACTGTCTCTACTCATGTGGTCAGATGGCTTATAATGAGTCACTTAAAGCAGTCATCAGATTCTGTGTCTTTTTCTCTTCTTTCTTCTATCAAGTGCAGTTAGTGCCTCCTATACACACTCTGACTTGTGGTCTTCCGGAGAGGATACAAAGTTGAGTGGAAGGGAAAAGGGTGAGATCTCAGAGGGGTTGCGGGAGGAGGGAATATGATCAAAATATGCTGTACAGAGTTCCCAAAGTAAATAGTAGGGAAGAGGAAAGCAGTCACCAGAGACACTTTAAACACCATTCTGTTCTCATGGTCCACGAGGGCTTAAACTTGAATTGCATTTTAGCTGCCCTGCCTCAGACAGTCAATCCTGACTTACGCTCCAGATCCTGGACAGAGCCTTCTTCAAGAGTGAATCCCCAGGGGCAGTTTACAGTCTTTCTTGTGCAAATAGTAGAAAGATGATTAGATAGCACCTCACTCCCAATGGAGCCAGAAGCAGACAGGCTGAGAAGAGGACTGCTCACAACTGTTTACAAACCCTCCCCCATGTCACCATCCCCCATTTATTTAGCAGTATAACCTTTATCAAATCTCTCCAAAGCAATTCAATTTTTCAGGCACAGTTCTATCCCTACTCCGATCTTCAAACACTCAGACAATACACTGGTAACAAAATGACACTTGATGTAAACAGATGTGAAAGGAACACAGCTAACTCCTACATAAGCATGGTGCTCAGCTGCAGGAGCCAGGCTGGTCCCCACTACTAGCAGCCAGGTCAGCTAGAGGGTTACTGGGGTGTTTATTTGTTTGTTTGAGTGGCAGCAATCCGAGAGACTGATGGGATGGAGATGGGGGGGGAGTGGATTTTTTCCCCATTTCTTTTCATCCTGGAAATGCTTCCATTTCCACACACACGAGTTTCCCTTTCCTCCTCCACACATGAGGCTCAGGAGGAAGACAAATAGAGGCTGCTGCTTTCTACCTCACCAGTGCTTTTCAACAACAAACTTTCCCAGTCAGAGCAAGCACTCCTCAGTCTGCACCTCAGGCCACAAATCTGACCGCTGTTACACAGTGAAGGCACACTCTTACTCATCCCAACACCAGGGTCCACATTTTGTCTTATTCTTGATTTGGATGGTCACAAGTAAGATGAACACTATATAAACAAACTACTAGAAATACTTACTCTAAAATTACCCCAAACTAATAAACCCAAACATAATAGGTAAATTAAAAACTAAACCCTGCTGTAGTAAACCCATTTCCTGGCCAGGACAGGGTTCACTGCTGTTTTACCCATTTCTTCCTGGGGGTAAGGAATGAACAGCTTTCTTTAGTAACATCAGCAACTCTTACCTGCTGCTTTTATTGGCCTGGACTAAAATTTAAACTTTGGGCAGGTGTGGTAAAGCGTCCCACATGCCCAAGACACACAGACATGTCTGATCACATGTCTACATTTGCTGGGAAGAGTAGAACACTCCATGCGAGGCAATGCTGTGCCGCCTCCTAACCTCTCCCAGCTAGGGCCAAAGCTGAAGACTGAAGGAGCAGAGGTTTCCAAGGTGAAGCTAGGAGGAGGCAAAGCCAAGGACAGGACCAGCAATTTAAATAGTTTTAAGAGATGTCATCTCCCTCTTTAAAAGTGATATTTATTACAACTACATTAAAAATATCAGCATAAAAAACTACTCAAATCAGCAATTCAAAACTTTTTACTTTTTAAGATTCCAATATTCTATTTTTGTACTATTCTTTTATCCAGAAAAAAATCAGCTTGCTCTTTCTATACACATAATTGATTTCTGTGCAATGTGTTCAAATCTTGATCATGTCAGGGGACTACATTAAAAAATAAAGGTAACATCCAGTTAGAGGAAAGAGGTTAACCCCATTCTATCTGTACTTAAGGACTGTAAAGACTATCCTACATTTGGTTATGTTTTAAGGAAATAATGTTACTAATAATTTACTTGGCAGTAAAGATGATAGTATCAAAAACACAGCTGTATATCTTGCAGTTACTCTTTGTATTTCCAGACGACATGCATCACACTTCTTTGTACTCACCCCTCAAACACAGCCATTAAACCTATCATTCAACAAGTTTACTGACTGAACTTTCTAACTGAAAGGTATCCCAGAATAAAATCAGTATAATTCTGACCCTCTCAAATTGTGGTTAAAAGCACCAACACTGAGGGCAGGGGGCGAGATCGCCAGCGTGTGTGCGTGCGTGTGTGTGTGTGTGTGTCTGTGTGTGTGTGTGTGTGCGTGTGCGCGTGTGTATGTGTCTGTGTGTGTGTCTGCATGTGTGTGCGTGCGTGTGTGTCTGTGTGTCTGCGTGTGTGTGTGTGTGTGCATGCGTGTGTCTGTGTGTCTGCGTGTCTGTGTGCGCGCGCGCGTGCGTGCGTGCGTGTCTGTGTGTCTGCGTGTGTGTGTGTGTGTGCGTGCGCGTGTGTATGTGTCTGTGTGTGTGTCTGCATGTGTGTGCGTGCGTGTGTGTGTCTGTGTGTCTGTGTGTGTGTGTGCGTGCGTATGTGTCTGTGTGTGTGTCTGCATGTGTGTGCGTGCGTGTGTGTCTGTGTGTCTGCGTGTGTGTGTGTGCATGCGTGTGTGTCTGTGTGTCTGCGTGTGTGTGTGTGTGTGTGTGTGTGTTTTCTCCCTGCAGACTTTGTGTGGAAACCTGCAGAGAGAGGCACAGGACGGAGCTCTCCAAGGTTCAGCAGAAACCCAGGATGACTGGGCAGAGTGTAAATTCGGAAAGAGTCACCAGCCCAGGCACCAATCAGCACATGGGAGGGGAGGAATCTACCTAGTTATCACAAACCTGTCTTTGAATGAACAGAAGCAGTTGCTACCACTCTCTGTCCTACCTGGGCAACATACATAAACATAAGCAATACACCATAACTACTAGTTTACCTTTATTTATATTTCACTGAGATTTTTCCTTCATAGTTCCAATTCTATTATAATAATAATAAAAGGAAAAAAATCCAATCTGTGTCTTAGAAATAAGCTGCTGATGTGTGCAGATCTAGCTAAAACAGCAATGAAAATACTGATAAATAAATCTCTAAAGAATTGAACCTTAATTTCCACATTTAAAGAACGCAACAAAGTACATAACCAGCAAGGTATACCATAGCAACCACTTGCACAAATATTTCACACGTCCGGGCATATATTGGAGGAGAGCCTCATGTGTTAACAGAAGCATGCTCTGTCACGGATTGTTTCCCAGCAGGGCAAGCTTACAGCAGACCATTTATGTTAGTGCACCTGGAGTTCATCTTTCCAGAAAACGGGCTTTGCACCAGGTACACTTACAGGCACATGCAACTCTGCTCCTTTTACCCATTTTACAGACATTATTGCTGAACTTTTTATGTCATGGCTACCAGTGGCCATTTGTATTGAGCAATTCCCAAAACCATAAAGGGAGAGAACTAAGTGCATAAGCACACTAGGGAGAAAGAGATCACAGACGAGAGGAAAGGGGCTAAGGAAGGAAAGAAGCATGGAAGGGCAAAATGCAATGGGAATTCTTACCAAGTGTGTGTCATTTTTTTAATTAAAAAAATATACATATTTTTTGAAATAAAACATCAAACAGAGAAGTTAAACTGGTGCTTAACCAACACCTTTACCCCTACTGACTAGCATTCATGGTGCTAGAATATAACTTTTCACACTACTGGAAGAGAAAGGTAATCATCAATATCACCCAGCTGCAAACCCTACAACAGTGATCTGCCTTCAAAAGACACTGGTGCAACAGTGGCACAAATGTGACAGGAGTAATCACCCACCTTTTTATTGGACTTAAAGTCCACTCTCTGAACTCATACCTGACACTGCTAAAGTAGCCAAGAACTAGAGACTAGAGAGTTCACAGGTCCGGAGGAAAGCCTACTACTATGATTCTGTCAAAGCAGTGGATCTCAGCCTTCCTAATGCTGCGACCGCTCAATACAGTTCCTTATGGTGTGGTGACCCCAGCCATAAAATTATTTCATTGCTACTTTGTAGCTGTGACTTTATTTACTACTGTTATTTATTGTAATGTAAATATCTGATATTCAGGATTATCCGATATGGGACCCTTGTGAAAGGGTCTGTCAATCCCTAAAGAGGTGAACCCACAGGTGAAAAACTGCTGTGTTAAAGTAGCATAGCAACAAAAAGGCCACTAATGGCATTCTGCTGTATTCAGACCAACCAGCCCTCATCAGGGGAGTTTCTTCTTGCAGTAGATGGGAGTTAACACACAGATCCACAATTGGACAGTGCAGAGGATGAGAAACATTACAATATTTAATCCTAAATGGGATGTCTTCATCAGACCTGTCCCCTCAAGGCTCAGGGATCTATGCAGAAGAGGCAGAAAGATTCTAAGAGCCAAAAGTGATAAATGACTCTAAGCAAACAGCAGCTTTCCAGACACAGCAGAACCGATAACACATATGAACTCACAATGACTGTGGCAGCACACACAAGACCTGCACAAGTTCAAGCCAGATGGGGTCCCCGCACTGAGAGGAGGAAGGGACACAGGGCCCCACTGCTAATGAAGAAGCTATATACAATGGGTACCTGCGGGCAAAGGGAAGTTCAGTTTTCCAATGTAGTCTCATTGAGTATATCAACATTCCAGGGCAACCCATGCCCAGGAGTACTTGGCCAACATAAAGCCAGGCCCCTGGGTTTGGGGCTGTTTGTTTGGCGGCAGGGGGTTGGGGGGTGTAGGATGGAATTATTGTTTCATTTTGTTTGGCAATTTTATTTTATTTTTTTGTCTTATTGGTCATTAGTTTGTTTTCATTGTCATTTTGTAGTCTTGTGTTTGGGGAGCTTACCGGGAAGAGACAGAAATATCTGGGTGGGTAGTTAGGTAGAAAGTTTCTAAGAGGAGCTGGGGGACAGGGAACATGATAAAATGCATCGTATGAAAAAGAAATTAATACACATTACATTTCAAAAAAGTCTCCCACTTTATTTTACAGTCTCTGAGCCAAAAGTCCCACAACTAAAATATATTAAATAAAGTCTATGTGTCCTTATACTACATATTCTACATAGTTTTATTCATAGCATCTTGTCAATTTAAATAAAAATGTCTTAGTTTTTTTTCAAAGAAATAAATCTATTTAAAGTAAAAATACTTTTAAATTATTTTTATTTTTTGAAATTAAATGATAATTACATCCTTTTCCCTTCCCGTTCATCCAGCCCTACCCATGCACCCCCTTGCTCTAACAGCTATTAAAGAATGTCCTTTTATGCTGAATTCAAATTTTAATTTTAATTGAACTTAGAAATGTCAGACAAAAGGAAGGCTAAACACACAATTTATTACAACACTATAATAACCACTATAACTAATAAAAATAAGTTGTTTGTGACTAATGTTGAAATAAAACTTCAACCAGATTTGTTTTCTTTCATGATTTTCTCAACAAGAAAAACACTGTTCCTAGTTGGCTTAAAAGGCAAATCGAAGAATAAGTCCTGCAAAATCACCTTCCTACTTAGATCAGTGGAACTTCTTGGTTAGCTCTGAAGAGTGGTCAGATGGCTCACGTGGGGCATCGTAAAGCATGCACAAATGGGAAGGGTCTTCTCTGGGAAAGCTGGATGTGCCAAGCTGGCTGGCTTCACTCAATAATCACCTCAGGTGAGTCTCAAGCTCCCAAAACTCATAAGCCACAAAACTTTGTTTTCAACAGACACGGTGCAGTGGTCAGAACATGGGAATGTAACCACTTGGTTTAATTTCCTCTTTTGAAAGTGCGTCTGTAACGCATTTCTTAGAGCCAGATGAAACAGCAAGTGGCAGAGGGTTTTGTAAACTGCCACCCTTCTAATACATTTGATTGTTCATTTAAATATGTTCACCCACGTTAAGTGGGTTGTTAAGCTTCAGTAAATTTATGGTTGTGTAACTAACATTGCCACCCAGATTCTGAATGCCTGTGTTAAGAGAAAAACTTTAGTTTCACCCTTGTGGTTTGGTGAGGAATCGTTTGGATGTATACCCAGGAGTGGTATAGCTGGATCTTGAGGCAGAACTATTCCAAGTTTTCTAAGATATTGCCAGACCGATATTCATATTGGTTGTACAAGTTTGCACTCCCACCAGCAATGGAGGAGGGTTCCTCTTTCTCCACAGCCTCGCCAGCATGTGCTGTCATTTGAGTTTTTGATCTTAGCCATTCTGACAGGTGTGAGATGGAATCTCAGAGTCGTCTTGAGTTGCATTTCTCTGATGACTGAGGATGCTGAGCATTTCTTCAAGTGTCTCTCAGCCATTAGGAATTCCTCCTTTGTGAATTCTCTGTTTAGCTCTGTTCCCCATTTTTTGATTGGATTATTTGGTTTCTTGGTGTTTAATTTCTTGAGTTCTTTATAAATTATGGATATTGGCCCTCTGCTGGATGTGAGGTTGGTATCTTTTCCCAGTCTGTAAGTTGCCATTTCATATAGTACAGAATAAACTATCCTACAACCAACAGACCAAATGGACCAGGAACATGGACTTTCTTACTTATTAGTGGGACACTCTGCCCTAGTGGAACTGCCATGTAGGCCCCCAGTGCAAGAGGAAGCTCTTACCCCTCATATGACTGTTGAACAGAGGGAGGGGGCTGATGATATGTGGGGGCACCCCACTCCAGGGGAGTAGGATAGTTGGGAGGGGGGAAGAGGGTGGAAAGGTGGGATGGGGGGAGGTAGAGAGAGGGGACTGTGATGGAGATGTAACTTGAATAAATAAACATAAAAAGAGAGAGAGAAACTTTATAGATAAAGTAGAATCAGTAGTGTTTAACTAAGCAGGCATGACTCACAAATCACCAAAAATTCAGACAGCTGTATTCCCCAACTATGAAGAGGCAGCATTTGTAGATCAGAGAGTGCAGATAAGAAAGTGTTTTATTTGAACTGAGTCTGCTGAAACTTGGACACCTCTGATTGGCTGAAACTCAGCTGTGAGACCCCACTCCTTGCAAGTCTACTCAATTAGATTCATTATGTAAGGCCCATTATGGAGGAATCCTCATATAAGACCAGTGTGAGCTGGGCAATGGTGGTGCACGCCTTTAACCCCAGCACTCAGGAGGCAGAGGTAAGTAGGTGGATCTCTGTGAGTTCAAGGCTAGCATGGTCTACAGAGTGAGTTCCAGGACAGCCAAGACTACATAGAGAAATCCTGTCTTGAAAACAGACAGACCGACAGACCAGGGTGGAGGCATCCTCAGATCAAAGTTGGTTTAACATGCACCACTCTCAATGTTTCACCTGGTGACTTTATAATCAAACCCCTCTTCCACTCCTACACCAAAGTTAACAAAAACAAAAAACAAAACAGAACAAACCAAAACAAAACCCTGCTTGTTTCCCCTGTTTTGTCCGCCACAAACACAGGACCATACACCACAGAGTATTCTGGCCTGGCTTCTACCCTTGGGCATAATGCTGAAGTTTGCTAAGACTGGTACGCGTCTGAAGCCTCTTCCTTATTGCTGAATAGTCTTTAATGCTATCAGTCCAATACCCTACACTTTGTTCCTCCCCTTCATCTGACGGCCATTTTGGTGCTGCTGCAAGTCTTTGCATTTCCATCAAAGTTGATGTAGGACAGAAACTGCTGCTTGTGTGTGAACTGTTTTCCAAAGTGACTACAATTTCATGTTCTCACCAGTTACTCCAGTCCTTTCTCTACATCCTCAGTTAACACTGCACACTGGAATGTTCTATTTTTATCCTGTGACTGTCAGAAGAAGTGGAGTAACTGGATACTGGAGGCCAGGACTACTGGGCTTTGGAGAGGCTCCCAGGAATGAGCTTCTGAGGCTAAGAAAAATCTGTGGACTCTACTACAGGCTTAGTTCACAGAATGTCATTGAGATTCTCAGACAAAATATGGATCAATTAAGCTGTATGTTCACCATTTGGGGTTGGAGCTTAAGGCAGGGTGTTTACAAGGTTAAACAACAGGTCTACGGTGAAAGACTTCAGAGAAACCTTATGACAGGAACTAAACAAACCAGCTCAGGAAGTCCCTGAAACTGAACAGACTCACTAGATCCCTCCTTCCCTAAGTGTATGTAAACAGTAGTCAGCTGGGAATCATTCCCAGAGAAGCCAAGCTTGAAAGAAGACTCCATAACAAGGCAGACTGCCTGGGAAAAGGCAGACCCCAGCAGCCTGAAAGAAGATCAGCAGACCTGTATGAAACAAAGACCATCCAGGCTACCCGGAAGAGGCTCTGACCAGCAGAGCCTCCTGGAAAGGACACTCTCCAACCTGTTGAGCTACCTGCAGGCTGCGAGGTGAGTTCCAGATCTGCAGCTTTGGTGGGCTGTCACCAAGGCTGTGGCTGGCTTTGGTGATGTGGCTGCTTGAGTCACTTTTTTCCTGTAAGTAACTCTCACCTATATTCCTGTAAGTAACCCCAATAAAACTCAATGATTCTCCAAGTCAGACTTTGATGGTATTTGTACTTTGGTCTGTCTTTAGTTCCCTATCTAGGTAGAGGAGTAGAGAGAGGGGACTGTGATGGAGATGAGTAGAACTGTGTGTGTTTTGTCTCCCCAAGAAACATCTGTCACACAACAATTTTCGGTTTAGTGAGGGTTTTTTTTTAATTTGTTATGTTTCTTTTTCTAAAGATAACTTCTAGAATACCAATACATTCTGTGTTTTTAACAGCGTGGTCTCCAAATAATAACAACTAAGGTGTGATACGGAGGGTATCATATGGCTTCTCATTACTCAGAGTTAGGCACTATAGCTGGAAAGTGCCTCTCCCCACTCCCTGTTTTGTTTTGTTTTTGTTTTTGAGACAGGGTCTCACTATGTAACCCTGGCTCTCTTCAAATTCACAGATCCATCTGTCTCTGCTTCCTGAGTCCTGGGAGGGTTCAATTTTTTTTTCAGGGGTGTATGCTGCTACCTTCAGCTAGTGTCCACCCCAGACACAGGAGCAATCTCCACTCCTGAGCAAGTACATGAAGACGTGTCTGCCTCCTTCAACTGCCTTGATGCTCAATCAGTGAGCCACTTCATTACACTGATGAGTTCTCAATCCCTGTTCTGTCTGTCATATATTTGTCTTCCAGAGACCCTCCAGTCCACTAAAGGCAGCCAAGGACAGTGTGGGGAGACACTGTCACTTTGTCAACACCCCCAGAGCTCAGGCTACAGGCACACTTCCTGCAGCTGCTGCCACTGACACAAGGAGACCCTTTGGAGTTTTCTGGCAGTTCGACTTAGGACAACACATCTTTGCCCCTTCTTCGGTCTCTATGTATTTCCCTTTGTGCCACAAACACCCACATCTATCTCTACTCCAGCCAGGGCAAATACAGGAAAATGTGCTTAAAAGTGAGTATCAGAATGAGGGGGACACCATAGCCCCCAGATTTCAAGCCTGACAAATGCTCCCAACAAATCATTTTTAACACACACTACATACATGGTAGCATAGCACAGGACCACCAAAATAACCCAGTGTGTGCTCTTACAATCTGCACTGTTCAGCACTCAGGTAGCGAGGCCAAGTGCCCTGAGGATCCAGAGAAACAATCCCTTTCGTGTGTGGCTAGAAAGACTACTGTGAGAGCTGAGCATCAGTGGGGTTTCTTAACTGCTAGGGAGGGAGAGCAGTTCTGAGAACACAAATGAACCTCTGTTTTTGTTTTCCACTACTTTTTACAAACAAGCCAAAATGAAGACTCTAGCCTGCTTACCAGTGACCTTCCAAGAAACACCTTAGAGGAGAAGCACTGCCAGGATGAAGACTCTGAACTCTCTTTCCAGAGCCTGTAACAGCCTGTGGCACCATCTCTGGAAACCCTTCATCCAGGAACTATTATTCTTTAAGAATATATTAGAATTGGAGAAATAAGTGCCCCCATATCCACAGAAGAGAATAGAGCAGTCATAGTAGTTTCCAGTCTTTAAGAAGAAGGTAAGAGCATGTAGTTCATGCCTGTAATCCAGGCCCCGGGAAGCCAAGGTAGGAGGACTGCTGGGCATTTAGAGCTACCCTGGGCTAGTCTGTTCCATAACAACCTGGACTATAAAGTAAAATTCTGTCTTTAAAAATGGACAACAGCAAAAACTGTTAGGAATGTGTAGTAGTTTGAATGCAAAATGTCCCTCATAGTGTCATCTGCAGAGAAGTGTACCCAGAATGGTGGCTGCTATGACCCTAAGATATAGCCGCTCATTCTGGGCATTCCACAGCTCCCCATACCAGCTGCATTCTCTCCTCTAAGTCTGCCTGAACTCATTCTAACAGAGCTGATCTATCCTGCCCCCACTCCCTTCCTCTAAGTCTGCCTGAACTCATTCTAACAGAGCTGGTCTACCCTGCCCCCACTCCCTTCCTCTAAGTCTGCCTGAACTCATTCTAACAGAGCTGGTCTACCCTGCCCCCACTCCCCTCCTCTAAGTCTGCCTGAACTCATTCTAACAGAGCTGATCTATCCTGCCCCCACTCCCTTTCTCCTTCATGTTGGCATAGAGACAGCATTCTGAGGCTCCCCTTAGGCAATGGACTGAGCCAAAGAGAAGCCCACTTCATGATGTCAACTGGAAACCACTGTCTCAAGGGCAGCAGAACTTGAGCAAATTCACATTGGGCAAGGAAGCAAGAAGGAGCAGAAAACAAATGAGAAATGGCCATGAGGACACGAAATGCCACCGGGCACTGAGCTTCTCTGGCATCACCTAACTAAGCTCAGAGGGACGCCTCAGGGAGTGGAGACGGTCCTCGGCAACACGGCCTTAGTTCCTGAGGTGGGACCTCCTCTACTGTTTGAAAGCTGATCATGCTTTTGGGAATTGGAATTTTCAAACAATAAGCTTATTAAATCATTCAAAAAAGAATAATATTTTCTTTGAAAAGAGATAAGATAGTTTAATGCTTTTCAAAAGAGAGATGTCAATCAAGAGATTATTTAGCAATTCTTTCTTAATAATTTAAAATCTAAATATACTGATATTTTTTCCAGAGCAAAGGCAAATTCTATCATTATAAATAGCTCTCCACTGCCTTCTGTGGAACATGGACATGAAACACTTGACCTGAGGTGCACTTCAAGATGAGATGTCTGGGGTGAGCCTTAACGACTATGATTCAAATGAGGTTCATTCTCACTAAAAGAAAGACTGAAAACCAGCTGTGTTGGGCATATATTTCCAGAGGCTTCTTGCCATCAGTTCTATGGTGGAGAGAAATCAGGTTACAGGCACAAGTGGAAGTGGTCCTTGGGAGATCAGCCTCCTACAGTAAACAGAGGGCTTGACTGAGGACATGGAGGAGCTCAAGGTTTATACAGTCCATTCACAGTGTAATGCAAAGATCCTCACACCAAAGTGCAACATCAGGACTGGAGACATCCTAGTAATGCACTTAGTACAACTTCTTCAGAACCCCAATTCTCCCTGTTCCAACTCCATACGAAGTCTGTGGTATCACTTTCCTAAGGCTGAGGTGAAATATTATCACTGCAAATGAATCAACCTATTAAATGGAAAGCTGCAAAGATTATCTGAAATCTCTGTTCTTCAATCTCCAAAATAACCAAACTTTAAAAATTTCAATTCTACAATGAGCACAACTAAGTGCTAGACAGGAAACTGGGGGCCCAAGAACAAGAGAGTACAAAAATGTTGCACAGGGAGGGAATGAGTACAATGTGCTGAATTTTTTTTTTAAACATGTTAGGGGGCTAGTGATACAGTTTGGGGGATATGAGCACAAGCTGCTCTTCCAAAAGACCTGTGTTCTATTCCTGGCACACACATGGCAGTACACATCGGTCCGTAACTCCAGTTCCAGGGGAAATGACACACTCACACAGATACATGCAGGCAAAGCACCCATGCACATAAAATAAAAATAAATAAATTATTTGTTAAAATTCATGTTAGAATACAGAAGACCATACTATCCAATTTTTAAGGTAGCTATATACAAACATATTTACAGGAATAATTCTAAAAGTATGTTTCAAAATTAGATCATTGAATTGCAGTGTCTTTTCTTATTTTGTTTAAATCCCCACATTATGTCTTAGAAGACAATTCTTCAGAGCCCTCTCATGTCTATACATCATCCAAGCAGAGACAGTCTGTTTAGACTGTCATTATTGGGTTACTAGTACTCACTAGCAGGCAAAGGCAGTATCTTCTCTACATCACAGGGTTTGCTTTAGCCTTGGAATGCACGGCCTCAAAACCAAACAAGCACACTTCTGCATGGAAAGTAGGTTGGTAAGTTCAGAATTCCTTCCTCCAACACAACACACAGGGCACGCGAAGAACCACCCTGTGGGAACTGGGGCTCAGAGAACTGTGGGAAAATGTTGCCATAACTCCTGCTACTCCCATGAGTAGTGCTAACCTCTGTCTCTAACCCAGGAGTCCCAGGTCTGATTGTCAGCAAATGCAAGCAGACTGTTATGGCAGGAGGGAGGAAAAAGGAAGTAATAGTTCAAAATCATCACAGTTCTTAACAAATACATATACCTGTTGCCATCTAAGATGCTATCACTGGCCAGGCGTAGTGGCACATGCCTTTAATCCCAGTACTTGGGAGGCAGAGGCAGGTGGATCTCTGAGTTCAAGGCCAGCCTGGTCTACAAAGTGAGTCCAGGACAGTCAAGGATACACAGAGAAACCCTGTCTCAAAAACCTAAAATTTTTAAAAAAGATGCTTATCACTGGCTAGGACAGGCATCAGGGCATTCACCAAAAACCCTGACTATTGCTACTGCTTAAGAATGACACAAGGGCTGGAGAGATGGCTCAGTGGTTAAGAGCACTGTTTGCTCTTCCAGAGGTCAAGAGTTCAATTCCCAGCAACCACATGAGAGCTCACAACCATCTATACTGGAATCTGATGCCCTCTTCAGTCATGAAGGGGTACATGCAGATAGAGCTCTCATCTATATAAAATAAATAAATCTTTAAAAAAAAAAAAGAATGACTACAAGCTCTCTTTAAAGACAAGGGAGAAAAGAGAAAGGAGTAAGAACCAAGAGGACACTCATTGCTACAAGATGGCCTGAACCACACAATGGATATTCAAATTTTCCCCGTGGGCCTGCTCTGGGCAGACTGCTATACCAAAAGCTGAGGACAGAGATGGAATCAGGATAGACAGGAAGCACCTGGATATACACTACAGTTCCAGCAAGTGTAACAAGCCAGCACCATGTGCTCTGGGGACAAAGAGGGGTACAAAACAAGTCGGAGAGTCAAGGAAGGCTTCCCTGGCTTTCTACAAATGTCAGCTAGCCACGTATAACACAAGAGTCTTCCTTCCTCCTGACACACTCACCTTCAAGCAGAGAAATCTTCAAGTTCTAGTAATCAGCACAAACTTGCCGGATCTCCATCCAGACAATACCATAGTTTTCACAATAACAGGCAACACTGAGGTTACACAATGGACACTAGGCATTGCGTAACTATGATCTACCAAGAAAACAATGCTGTCACCTGAAATGGTAACCATCAACATGGCCAAGGAGACTTCACGACTTTGAGAGATAAAGGCTAGCAGTGTGCACTAGTTATGAAGCTCCAGGCTCCTTACCACCTCTTATAAAAATCCGACTCTGGAAGACAGCAAACAAACGAAAACAGTGTTTGGGGGTTTCTGTGGGCCTTCTGTGAGTCTGGGAAATTCACCTACCCTCTCAAATGGCAGACAACTCAAGTGAGGTCAGAAGGGCTTGAACCAGGGTACTGTGACTGTCTCACTTTTCAACAGAGACTAATTCTGTCAACTCATTAGACTTGCAATTTGCATGCAAGTGTTGTGAAAATCATGAATGCTCCCAAATGACAGGCACAAATATGTGTGGCAACTCCAGTTAGCTTGTGACTCCTTTTTTTTTTTGGTTTTTCGAGACAGGGTTTCTCTGTGTATCCTTGGCTATCCTGGACTCACTTTGTAGACCAGGCTGGTCTCGAACTCACAAAGATCCGCCTGCCTCTGCCTCCCAAGTGCTGGGATTAAAGGCGTGCGCCACCACCGCCCGGCTTAGCTTGTGACTCCTAATCGCAGCAAATCTTCACTAAGTTTTCTAAAGGTATCTTTTCCTTGACATAAGAGACATACATAATAAATGGTCAATATGAAAAAGAAGGGGAACCTAACAGGATCACAATCCAAACATTTCAGTAATAGTTACTTGCTTTGGGATTTTAAGTCTTAAATGGACACCAATAGCTACATTTGGGTAGAACCTGCAGAAACGCCACTGATCCTCATTCCCCAACTCAAACCACACAGGCACAAAGGTAAAAGCAATCGGTAGAGCAGGGGAAGTGCATGGACAAGTGACAAAGGGATAACTGAGCCTACTGTAGCCACTTCAGGGTATGACTATACAGTAACTGAAACAGGAAATAAGGGCCTCTGAGCCTATTCTGCAGTAAGTAACTCAGCAAGACGCTGCTTCTTAGAGTGCAAAGTAGCAAAAAGTAGAATGAAGGGATTTTAAAAAAGCATTTGGCAAGTAACATCAGAACAATTGTTAAAAGCAAGAATCATCACTGTGTATAAAATTAATGGGTGAAAGTCTGAAAAGTAAGACACTTGTACATTTTCCAAGAAAATCCCCATAAGAAATTATAAAGAGGAAAAGTAATTTTTCCAATGGTGTTGGTAGCTACCATTTAAGTACTTGACCAAAGCTAATGTCATCAGTCTTGGTGTCTGAGAAAAAGATGTACATGACATAAAATAAAAGTATACAAAAATTAGAGACATGACTGATATAAAAACTGATATTAATGATGTTAACTCTGGTAAAATGGCAATATTTGAAAAACCCAGGTAGAGGTATATAAGGTTTTAATTTTGTTTAGTTTGGTAAAAATTTTGCCACATTTCAGCAAGGGTAAAGTTATCTCAAAATAAAAAGTTAAAAGTTTTTATTGTGTGTGTGAATGTATGTATGTACATACAGTGACAAACTTCCTGTAACAACACATCTAAAACATCGTAAGGCTATGCAGGTTGAATCCAAAAATGTTTGGGACCACGATGTGTCATATGTGTATTGTCTCCATATTCTGGAATATTTTTATGTCCATAATGAGATTCTTGGATGTGAGGAGTCGGGTCTGAAGGTGAAGTTCATTCACAACAAAGATAATCTTATATCATATAGTATCTTTGTACTTTAGTTTTCACTGTGAGCTGTCACGTGACATGCGACCTGGAAATGCCCACGGCAGAGCAGCACCACATCAACACTCAGGAGCATTTCACATGTAAGATGTCTGGACTACGGTGTCCGGTCCGTACAGAATTCCTGCTGCATGTGTCGTATGTTAAATAGCACTGCTGACTCTGCTGCCTCAGTCCTAAATGCTTGGACAGGTGCCTTTCTGTAGAATCCCTAGAAGAACATCACCCACTAAAATCCTCATTTCACTCAAATATCAAAAACTAACGTACTTACTAGACATCTAGGGACATTGTCATAGCAGCCTAACACGGAGTTTAAAAAAGCATCCTTTCTAGAGCTCATCCTTCTCTACCTCTCCACAATGAGACACCTGCACAGCAGCGAAGAAACAAAACAATTACTGTAATGCCTTTCATACTCGCAACCAAAGACTGTGTAACAGCATGTGCCTCATTACTTCCACCCAAGATCCTAAAAAATAAAACCATACACACAAAGGGAAAATAAGCTACCCCACTCACTCATGCACATTTAGAGACATATACCTACATGCAGGAACGCCATGAATCAGGACAATGTGCAACAAAGCACAAAGGCAACTCAAGTTTTTAAGGAACTTCTATAAGCAGAAAAATGCTGGGTAGTGGCAATGTTATTTGCTGGGTTTACAACACAAGGATGCTTAATATTTGAGCAAACAAAGGCTGTATTTATCTCCCTGGACCGAGAGGGCTCACTTGGGGGCAGGTCTAAGACAGCAGAAAAAAGATAGGACTGGCAACAAAGAGATTAGGTGGTGGGGGAGCCATACAATAAGCACTCACAGTCCACAGCCGCTGTCACACAGCCACTGTCACACAGGGGCTGTCACACAGGGGCTGTCACACAGGGGCTAGCATCTCACCACTGCCATCATGTGACGGATTTGTGCAAACTCTAAGAATGTGTATAAAATGTCAGCATGCACTTTCACACAAACTGATCACAAAACGATGGGGAAACTACATTTAAAGATAACCGTCCAACATGGCATACTCTGAGGGCTGAGGACATGAGCACATACGGTGGTACAAGATCATCTCCTGAACTACTCAACTTCCTGAGCACTTTACAAAGTATTTTCTGCACACCAAAACTCTTGTTTTGGACCATAAGAAGGAGAGGACAGCAAACAACATTCTATTTGAAAATACTGTCTAGACATGAAGAGTCAACCAATTTCAGAATGCAGATTATTATTTTTATAAAGTGATACACATAATTTTAATGCCATCCTACTTTAGATATAAACAGAATATGGGCCATTTATGATCAATGAGAAAAAATGTAAGTATGAGGGCTAGGAACGGTACTCAATGATAGGTGCTTGCCTACAATGCAAGATTACTGCAAAAATAAGTAAGGAAGATCCTCATATGGGCAGTTAAACTTAAAACAGTCCAATTTGCACATTTGTATCTATAGGAAAATGTTTCCTCATGAAGGAAACAGAAGCCAAGTGCAACTGTATCATAAGCTTCGTGACTGCCTGTCTACTTCCAGCATCTCTGTGTCACAATGAATGGTTATATAGTTACATGTGATGGCGCCCAGCAGATCAGATGCATCACCTGAACCCAAGCAGTCAAATCAGGGGTGCATCACAACAAGAGCTCAAAACTGCCCCAGGGAAAGGTGCACAGCAAGACGGTTTCAGAAATCTTTTCCAAATATGCACCCTCATAACTAGAGCAGTTACCGACAGGCTCTCGGGTACCTGCCAGCAAGTTCCATTCTTCCTAGCCACCAGCAGAAAGCTAGAAAGATTTCTAGAAAGAATCACAATTCTTCAAATCCTACAAGCTGTTGAGAAGCACAATGATGTATTTAGCATTTCTTCCTTGGTGATAATCAGAAAAGCCAGTCAAGCTAGAATGGGACACATGTCTGTAACCCTAACACTTCGGAGGCTAAAGCAAGAAAAATTACTGCAGGTTTGAGCCAGACTGGGCTATATATTGACCTTGAGACCAGCATGGACTATACACCAAGACTGTTTAAAAATTAAAACAAACAAACCAAAGCCAGTAACAATAATGATGTTATTGATACTGATGATAAATAAATCAAGGAATACCACACTATAGATGCATTTTTAAGAAAGGAAATCCAAATCTCACTCTGATGATGGTGGGCATTCTCACAGAACTCGCTCAGCACGAGAACCTCAGTGAAGCTGCTTTTGCTAGCTGTTCTGGTTTATTATGCTTCAGATCAAGCCCTAGGCCCTGCAGCCATGAGCACCAGATCCGGCCTTGGTGTGCTCCTTCCCCTAGGCAGGCTGTCTACTCTTCTGTCTTACTCAAGTGTCCAGGGATTTTTGGTTAATGGTCTGAGCAAGCTTGGATTATACATTTTTTACCAACTGCCTCACTGGAAGTTTGATCTATGCTGTCCCCTCATAATAAAGAATAGCACTGTATCACTCAGAAATAATTTGTACAACAAATAACCTGAAAGCCTACTTTAGATTTCCAAGACATCACTAACAGAACATTTATTTAAATGCGATAGGGTATAAGATAATCCTTCCCTTATCCCAGGGACATGTGGTGAATCCCCACGTCATGCCTGAAACCCAAAATGGTACGGAACACGAAACACACGCACTGTGCTAAACAATCAGTACTACAACCAAGATGGCCACTGAGTGAGTAAACAGGCACCTAACATCTATAGCACACATGCGCTGGGAGGAGAGCTGATTCACATCCCAGGCAGAGCAGGGACAACATGACTTTACATCACACTACCCAGAAAGATGTACAACTGAAAACACAAATTATAGCCAGGCTCAGCAGGTGAATCTCTGTGAGTTTGAGGCCAGCTTGGTCTACATAGCGAATTCTAGAACTAGTGCTAGTGAGATCTTGTCTCCAAAAAAAAAAAACAAAACAAAACAGAAAGATGGAAGGATGGATTGATGGAAGGAAGAAAGGAAGGAAGGATTATTTGTTTTGGGAGTTTCTCATTTAATATTTCAGACCACAGCTGGCATTAGGTGAAGGATGTATCCCTGGCAGTCCTGGACTCACTTTGTAGACGAGGTTGGCCTTGAACTCACAGAGATCCACCTGCCTCTGCCTCCCGAGTGCTGGGATTAAAAGGTGTGTTCCACCATGCCTGGCCATTACAGACAACTGTGAACTGCCATATGGTGCTGGGATTTGAACCCAGGTCCTTTGGAAGAACAGCCAGTGCTCTTAACCGCTGAGCCATCTCTCCAGTCCCAAGGATACTAGAAAAAGCAATAAGCAGATAACCTCCTGGTAAAAGGAAGAACTGTGTATCACAAATACAAGCACTTTCCTTTGTAGTCATCATCAACTTGTACTAGAGATTGGATGCATCAGTCTATCTACACACCTACTTTTTCACATTTTACATATGGTTGCATCCCTGATATGTTGAGGGCAACATTAGTGTGAGCTACAAACAAGCCACTAAGAGCTAAGTCAAGAAGCTAATCGAGCACACTCAGGGTTCCTGGGAACAGCAAAGCCATAAGGTTCAGGAGCAAAATTCCCCTGCTGGGGGATTTCCAGAATCTAAGAAAGCATTATAAATTACATTCCAAGCGTTCACAATATTAAAATGCATCAACAGACTGCTGTGTCCACTCTAAAACCAGTGGCAAAAGAATCATTGTATATATACTATAGGATCATCAAGATATTTCTGGGTACTAGTTTTTATTAATGCCTAAAAAATAAAATTTACATGTTTGTGAATGTAAAATGTGACACACACACACACACACACACACACGCACGCACGCACGCAAGCACCCATACACATGCTAGTTGGATTCCAGGCATGCACTTGATGGATTTGTTAGTCGACACTCTGCAAGTACTTTGCCCCTGCTGAGACCATAAAGAGACCCAGGGGACTGGTTACTGCAGAGGCTGTGGTGTTCTTCCGGCCAGTGCCCCCTTCAGA
>CAJQZJ010034157.1:5541777-5555032 GCA_907164525.1 Lophiomys imhausi | reverse complement strand
CCTATCCGTGTTCACTTCACTCCTTTTTAGTTTGAACAGTATCATAGGTATTTAAGTGTGCAGCAGTACTCAGACCTATCCGTGTTCACTTCACAGCTTTTTAGTTTGAACAGTATCACCAGACTCTCTAAGCCAAAAACTCTCGAGGGTAAGTAGCACAAACTCCACAGACCAACATATGATTCGGTGCATAGAACAAACCAGGAAACTGATAAGGGAGGAAAACAACAGAACCAAGTTTCACTGTCAATGGGACTATTTCCCCTTCTGCTACTTATTTGTAGATTAACCATAATGGGGCATGTAGAAAAGAGAAAAGAAAGAGAGAAAGAATATTGAGCTGGGCAGTGGTGGGGCACGCCTTTAATTCCAGCACTCAGGAGGCAGAGGTAGGAATATCTTAGAGTTCCAGGACAGCTTGGTACAGAGCGAGTTCCAGGACAGCCAGGGGCACACAGAGAAACTCTGTCTCAAAAAGACAAAAAAAAAAAAACCAGAAGGAAGGAAGGAGGGAGGGAGGGAGGGAGAGAGGGAGGGAGATAGGAAGGATGAACATTAAAACTATTATCATGGAAAATAAGAATTAGTCTGATTTCATAAGCTATACAAAAATCAAATTATTTGTACTTGTGCCTGACCCTGACACTGAAAATTATTAAGTTAAGTGGCTCAAAGTGAGACAGGGAACTAGAGTCACACCATCCCATCCCTTTAAACGAGTATGCGGGCTGCTCAGCCAAGCTCTCTATACCTGCCTCCTTGAGCATAAAATGCGGATTAGTACTGTCATGAGCAGCAGGAACAGCAGCATCCAGATTACTGTAAGACCGATGAAAACCACACACCACTTGCAGAACACCATCACATACACACAAATAGTCCTTTCACACACCATCACGTACACACAGACAGTCCTTTCACAAAATGCTTTTCTAAACGGGGGTGGGAGGGGGTGAAGCTGGCAACCTTCACAATTAGAGCACTGGGGATTTCACAAAAATTGCATTCAGGTTCCTAATGATATTCTAATCTCAGTCAGCAAAAGAAGTATCAAGGCAAAGAGGCAAAGGCAGGTTCCAGCTCCTACTAGCAGAGGGGAGTACCAACCAGCTCAGTTACAGACAAATGAAAATGCCAGTGATAAAGCACACTGATCCCTGTATGAGAGGCATCAGGTTACTGCTATTATTTCAGTCATTCCTTCCTCCTTCCCAAAGCTTCTTCGTGCCATGGCTTCTCAAGTAAAGAAGCTTCCTGTCTAACAAGCTACCCCTCAAAACACTTCACCGGGCCTAGCAATAGTATCGCCTTTTCCTCAACTGGGGTTCTATGCAGAACCCATTGAAAACAGAACTGTAAATGCCAAAACTTGCTATGCTATCACTTTAAAACTCCACATAGGATGCACCACCTACTCAGGCAAGCTACCGCAGCTGAGGGAGGCCACAGAGCACACTTCTTGGTTTGAAGGTCTTCAAAACACTGACTCACAGGTATACCATGTTTGCCAATGACAGGTCACATACCACACTAATGGGAATGAGCTGAATCAAAGAAGCCCACAACAAACTTCATGATAGCACACAAGAAACAACAGTGTCTCAGAGCTCCAGCCACCAACAAACCTTGCTTCCTGAAAGTCTTTACTCCCTTGTTAAATGTGGTCTGGGTATTAGATTTGCAGTCCCTGTTGTACAGAACAAAAAACACTTAGAAGTAGGAGAGAGGGGTAGGAAGCCGGTAATACATTCTGGTACTCATCAATTTAATTGTATTTGTAATAAAGAGAGATCAAAACTATCTCTCCTCCAAGCTCCCCAGTTCATCACCATGGGCTGCTCTGGCCAAGAATCTTTATCTTATAATCTACCTGTGTTGACATTTTTTGGTGTTATTAAGCAGTTGTGTTCAGTCTGTCATGCCTAAGTATTAGAAGACATTAATATGAAACTTCAAATAAACATAGACTTATCCAGCATAAAAACGATGTATGGCAAAACAATGAGACATAGTGCACCACTCCTGTCATTGGGAATTAAGAGACTGTCTTATACAGAACTGAATGCAAACAAACCAGTGACTGTCTAGGTGGAGCTGAGCCTGCTCCTCCCCCAGTTACCCTCTCCATCCCATCCCTGGCCATGCCACTGAAAGAAGGCATTGAGCAGAATGTTCCCATAGGCCACCAAGAATCCAGCCTTCCACTCAATTTCAAATAAGCCCAAATTTAGACTGTGCTCGGGAACAAAGTGAAAAACTATCTTGAAGCATGTTTTTATAGTTCTTTAATATCCACTGCATGACTCATGGATCACAGAGGCCAGGTACTTCTATTTCTAAAAAAGGAATATGTTTGAGTGTTGGGAGGCCAGTCTAGGGCTTGAATGCCTGATGACTAGGCAAGAAAAACATAGGCGAAGCTGGCTTCTCCAGCTCGGGCCAAGTGGTTTCAAGGACCAAGGGCTAGTTAAAAATGTCACACTTGATTGAGGTTACAGTTTCTTTTCCAGTGGTCTCATGAATCTCGTCAACATTTAAACACTACTCAATAGTGCTAATTAGGCCTGCCTCTTGAAACTCTATTTTATAAGTTATTCAACACACCCTGGCACCAAGCTGCCTAGAAAAATATTTTGAAACTATTTACTACAGCACAAGCAGGAGTCAGTTTCAGAGGTTCCTCACAGACTGAGGACTTCAAAACAAAGTCTTCTGTGATTGAGAGGTTGAAAAACCTCTCTCTCTCTCTCAATCATTCACACACACTCACTCAAACTCACACTCACACACACACACTCACTCACACATACACAGAGCCACCTATTTACCTTCAATCATGGGTCTATCCAATCAGTATTTAAAGATCACCATGCAAGTTGGCTACTTCATTTTCCCCATGAGAGAAAGCAACTTATTTCTAAGACAATCAGATCTGAGTGTACAGTGAGGCTGTCTACAGAGACATTGTTTCGCCAGTCTGTCTTAATCTGTCAGAATATCCCGTGTAAGTATGCCAAATATAAACACGCCAGTAGAAAGCAATTTAAGGCCTCGTACACTGTCAAATAAGCAGAAGACAATTCTCTCCCCTAGTAAGAGTCCTAGCTCAGCTACAACTGTTTCAGACATTCTCATGTTTTAAGCCAAACAACATAATGAGTCTGATAATAAATGCAAAGCTTAAGGCCCAGGAGGAACACAGCTCGGTAGTAGAGCACTCAGTGAGTGGTAGAGGTCCCCTCACTCACCACCTGTTTGCCTTTCCCAATAATTCCCACTGATCTCTTGGTCCTTCTGCACCCTTTGCTGAGTGTTTGGCACAGCATCAGCAATACCCCCAAATTTTGTCCCAGGTTTTCAGCCAGGCAGCTTTTCTATGGGTGTGAAGGTGGCAGGTGAACAGGGAACCTCACCAGGCCAACATGGCCTGGGAGCCCAGTGACTGCCACACCTGCTGTCACTGCCCTACTGAATAATGACACTGGCTGAGTCAGGGCTGGCCTACTGGCAACAGTATGTTCCTCGCACAACTCAAGGACAGGGAGGCAGGTGCAGCCAATGTGTTTTCAGGTTTATCTTTCAGTCCTTACCAATAAATAGTCTTCAGGCATCAATCTGCGTAAATAAAACAGGAGCAAGTTCTCCTGTAACCCTCCACAGTGTTAGCTGGATTGGTGTCTAAGAATATTCTGCATTAGCCTTTACAAAAGTCAGAGGAGCAAGGGGCAGGGGGTGAGAAGAGGAGGGGGTTAATATGGGTCAGGAGAGGCCTGGGTGGTCAAAACTCAGGACCTTGGAAATGATGAAGTTGCGTTTGAGATCTCTGATCTACAGCACAGACCAGGTATGTTTTACACAAAGTCAAACATCCCAGACAGTATTGGGCCTGGAGTTCTCATTTTACCCTGCTATGGTAGCACTACTGTTTATCTACCTCAGAATCATTCTGAAGGGTTTTTAATTGCTCATTTCCTCTCTCTCTCTCCCTCTCTCTCTCTCTCTCACACACACACTCTCTCTGTCTCTCTCTCTTGCTCTCTCTCTCTCTCTCTCTCAGCACTTAAGCCAATCTTTATTTCTTTGACTCACGATGCAACAAATTACAAACCACATCAGATTTAATAGCAGCTTCCCACTGGAGGGTGTGAGGTATGAACACTCTAAAAAGTCTCTTTTGAAGGATGAGGAAAGATTTCAGGTTCAGAGCAACTTGGCACCTCAGGTACAGACAAGGGCATAAATGTTCACGAAAGCATTGATAGTGGTCTAGTCATCTCTAGATCCAGGAGGTGAAATCCCTGTGTGCTCAGCCACAGAAAATCTTCAGTCTGGGGACTAGAGGACCCACAAGGCAGGCGTTCAACACTAAAAACAACAAAAAAAAGCACACCAAGTTCACTATGAGTAACATCAGATAAGATCAGACAGCTGGTGGCTTTAAATTCCAAACATCTTTATTTCTTATTTAACTAGATTTTTGCCTTGTTAGTGTGTATAATCTTATTTGAAGACCTCCTGGGAGTTTTCTGGGACTGCATGGAGAGAAAAAATAACAGTGCCCAACAGCCAATAGAAAAATGTTAAATATTTTCAATCATGAACAAGTTTTTACCCCTTGAAACTGCTGGCCAATCAACACATGCCACAGAGGTCACTTGTACAAAGACTGCAGGATGGAAATTATATATGACCAGTGACTGTGACACCAGGGGGTGGGGCTGGGCTGGAGAAAAAGAGGCAGTGGAGGTGCCACTCAGCCCTGTCTCACACAAGGACTGCTCGGCAGGACAAGGTGGTTCCAGGTTCTGCTTAGATCTGAAGGGGCTAAGACACAAGCCTGTTGTGTATCACACAGAAAAGCTCAGCATATGTGAGGGTGCCCTTTACTCACAGACTTAACTTACAGCTTCCTTAATACAACACTAAGAACCTTGTACTCATGGTATACAATGACAAGACATGGGAAAGAACAAGGATTTTGCAGTGAGACTTTAACCTGGGTGTGCCTTCCTCTAAAAATATACATGTATTGTACTGAGATATGAATGGTTAGCAAGGGAAATAGGACTACTCCTCATCAACACAGCCTTGGGTTAAGACAGAGCTAAGAGCCAACAGATACCAAATGCCAGCATGCTCCTGCATACTTGGATGGACCCTGATAGTTTCTCAGTTTAAAAACAAACAAGAACAAAAACAACTGTTCAGCCTCAGCCACAGCAGAACTGAAGGTCTAGGATCTGATGACTGAAAAACCGCGGAATGGCTCGCCTGTGCCGGCTCTTACACCCTTTTGTCAGGCAGCTATCTGTCCTTCTGCCTCCTGAGGGCAATCCAACAGAGCGCAGGAAGTATCCCAGTCAACTCTCAAACCTCACCTGCTGTTGCTAAGGTGGGCAGCAAAGCTCTTTTCGCAAAAACATTTCCAGTTCCCCTGGGGATAAATTCTGCATGACATTCAGTCACTGGAGGCTGGGGAAGCCAAGCCCACTGTGTGAACAGGCAGCACTCTCCCACCAGCTGTTCAGCTGACTCTGATCCACCCAGCCCCTCGAAAACCCTTATACTACACACCACAGAGTTGCAGCAAGGAGCGCGAAGGTTTTCAAGTCTGGAATCAACCTCCCTCCCTTAGAAACCTTGCCTCTCAGATCACATTTTAAAGAATAAATGCTTAATGTGAAAATAAACTCAAAGTAAAACAGTAACTGTTTGTTAAACATTCATTAGTGAGTGGCAGGTTCCCTCAGGGTCACAGAACACCACCCACCCCTAGGGAGTCAGAAAGGTGAGGCATGGTGGCTAGCAACTCTGTATTCCCAACTGTTCCTTGGCAAATGAAGAAGAGACAGCTGAGCTCAGTCTAGCATGTATGAAATTAAGCCTATCATATGAAGAGGAAAACACAAGGTCTCACAGTTAAGACGCAGGTGAATACTGTCCTCTGACCCGTCTCATTTCCGTCTCATTTGGCCAGAAAGCCTTACTTTGTTTTGAGGTTAGAGAAATATTTAAGAAGCAATTGTTTATATTAAAGGTAATGACATCTCTCCTGTTGGCTACGATCATCATGCAAATACTTAGGAGACGCATTAATTATTCTGAATGTCTTTTGTCTACAAACTGATACTTTTTAGAACTGGTAAAGTAGATGAAGACACCTTCTGCTAAGCCTGACAACCTGAACTGGATCCCCAGGCCTCATGTGAAGACTTAAAGGATGACCTCTGACCTCCACACTCTTGCGGTGGCATGTGTGCCCAAACACTATACACAATATATTTTTTTTCAATTGATACCTTTTGAAAAATCTTCCTTTAAAATGTCTCTTAGGGAGCCTCCTGTTATTCATATTTACTGGACACTGCTGTTGAAGAGCTCAGACAATGAGTCCCGGTCCCACAATAGTGTCCCTGAGCACTATTTCGTCACCAGCCCATCCTATCCAATGTGTCTAAAGCTGGGAACCTGCTTCCTTTACATCTTGACGAACGGGGGTCTCAGATGTGCATCTGCACAATGGCTCTCCAGCCACCACACAGAGTAAGTCTTGAGGAAGATGGGACATCTGCAGAAGACAATGTGGTACAGTTCTGAGTTAGGGACAGGTCTAGACCCCACGGCAAGTAGTTACTGGCCTTAAGGGCCTTAGCAATGAAGTGAGTATCTGTGACTTCTATTCCATCATCTCCAAAAGGGAGAGAACAGTGGCCACACATCAGAGGGACAGAGGCAGGGAGGGTCATGAGACCTCTACAGACAGGCTGAGCAGAGGTAGACTCCTTTCTTATCCTACAGAGCATACTCCTGGTGCTAAGAGGGTTCCTGTGATCCACCCGAGTGCTTCCCACTCCAACTGTGAATCTTCATATGCCCCAATAATGGTGGATTAAGTAAAGTGAGAAGGATGAAGCTGGAGTGTATGGAAGGTACAGAATGTCCCATACTAAAAATCTTTGGCATTGCAGGTGTCCTGGAGACTCTGCAGGCATTCTAGAGAATGTGCCCCTCCTAAAATATGCCATTCCCATCACAGCCATCCAGGGTCTGGCCTGAAGGCCACCACAGCTCTACAAACACAGAGTCCATGGAAGGAAGGTTCAGGCATCCCCTGAATATCAGGTGCCAGAGAATGAGGGAGACACCAAGCTCCAGTGTGGCCTGTGATCAGGTAAGGCACACTCCAACTGCCGTCATCAAAAGTCAAAACCCTCAGGTAGTTACTGATGTAAATTCAACTATGCCAACTCCTGGAAGGGCTTTTCCTTCACAATGTTCTCAGGTATATTTGCAGCCATTTAAGACTAATATGATATCTGCAGAAAATATTCGTTGATCCCATCCTCTTCTAATACACTATCTTGTTAAAAAAAAAAAAAAACAGTGTGTGTGTGTATGTATGTACACATGCATGTGACTGACTATCTACCCACAAAGACCAGGAGAGGGTTTCAGATCTCCTGAAGCTGGAGTTACAGGTGGCTATGAATGGCCATGTGGGTGCTGAGAACCAAACTCTGGTCCTCTGCAAAGACAGTGAGTGTTCTTGACCACTAGGCCATCTCTCCAGCCTCACCTTTTACTCAGGAGGAAAAGCTGAGGCCCAGGGTGTGGTCCATAATAGAGTCAGTGTGTATAATGCATGAGGCACTGAGGCCAATCCCCAGCACAGCACACCGCACAATACAAGCTATGCTGGCTGAGTGCCCTGCAAACAGATGAGAGGCTGAGGAATGGGGTTGGAAGGGTGGCTCAGTGCTTAACATCTATAAACACTGAAAAGGAGATTCTTCCAAAAGCACATTTGTAGACATGTTTATTTAGGTAGGAACAATGCACAGCTGTTTTCCAATAGTCTTATCACAATCAAAACATGCAGGTGTTAAGGCCAGCGATCCTTTTTTGCCCCACTCATCCAATGAGGACAGGAAGCTCTAAGCAGGAAGAAATGGAAGTTTGGCAATTCAGGCCACATAGTCTGAAAATACCAGCATGTAACCATCCTCTTATCTAGGTTATTGCAAGAATGTGCCAGAAACCTGAGGAATTTCTACACCCTCAGAAGAGCTGGCTGGAGAACTGCCGCCACACACCTTTGCCACTCATGTGAACTGAAATAGGAATAAAATAGAAAATAATACAGACTGGGACAAAAAAGAAGTCTTAGCATTCATTACTTTGGTGTGCTTATATGAATGCTTAAACTAATATACAAAATCTCAAGACTCAAGAATATTTTTGTTAGATGGATTGGATTAAGAACAAGTATGGGGGCTGGAGATGGCTCAGCAGTTAAGAGCACTGGCTGCTCTTCCAGAGGACCCGGGTTCAATTCCCAGCACTCACATGGCAGCTCACAACTCTCTGTAACTCCTGTTCCAGAGGATCCAACACCCTTACACAGAGAGACACATGCAGTCAAAACACCAATGTACATAAAATAAAAATAATCTTAAAAAAAAAAAAGAAGTATGGAGGGACTGGAGAGATGGCTCAGTAGTTAAGAGCATTGGCTGTTCTTCCAGAGGACCTGCATTCAATGCCCAGCACCCACATGGCAGCTCACAGCTGTCTATAACCCCAGTTCCAGGGGATCCGATATGCTCACACAGATAGACAAACATGCAGGTAAAACTCCAATGCACATAAAATAAAAATAAATTTTTTTTTTAAAGAGTAAGTATGGAATGAATTCGCTAACACCCAGTAAGGAAGTTTCAGGGTTTTATTTGGGGGAAATCTAACAAATATCAGGGCTTTCTCTCATTCTGGGGCACCAAGCCTACTGAGGGGAAATCCAGGCAAGGATGCTGACAGGCTGCCCAGGAGGAGGCAGGGATGGTGGCCAAAATAACTCTTTACTCCAGCTCATCGGCAGTGAAAAAGCCTTTTCACCATGCTCCTTCTGTGGTTCTGTGTGGGTGGAGGGGGCACAAAGACCCCCTTGGCTCAGCTCTTACCAAGAAGCTTAGGACGCAGGCCAAGTCTCAAGTGCTGACAAATCCTAATTCAGGACTCAAGTCACACTTAGCTCACTGAACACAAGACAACTAATCCAACCACTTCAGGACCTGGGCAAAAAGTGGGGAATGTACTGGAGGTCCCTTTTCAGACTGCACGCTCCTGGCTGAGCTTCTGACTCAGCATCATGTCTCTGAGCCACTCTTGGTCAACTGTCCACACTATTATGTGTCCAGGACTGAACCAACATCACTTCAGGCGAGGGAGATGATAAGCCACAGAAAACTATGGCTGAGTCATAAATGCCCGAGTGTGACTCTCTCTCCACCTCTGCACACTGCAACTGGGATGATCAAAGTCCAGTCCGCAAGGCGGGTCATCATCCATCCCCACTTGACAGAACAATTCCAGTTTAAACCTACTATTCTAGAATAATTAGCAGCAACACCCTGCTTCACTCTCAGAAGCGTCTCTGTTTGGACAGCAAATCACATGATCAGCTTAGTAATCAGGAGGGAACATCAGCCCTAGAGAGCAACACTGTCACCTTTCCAACACCCAACAGTATGGAGCTTTCTAACCACACCACATGGAAGGGTGGGTGTCTCAACACGCGAACAGCTAACCACAGCACACGTGGGAGGGTCTCAACACATGGCCAGCACACAGGACTAACAACCCAACCTCAGTGAACATCAGCAGGTCAGCAGACTGGAATACCATTCATTTTTGTCTCCCCTTCAAGATTCCACTCTTGTACTGAAGACCTTCCAGGACGAATGGCCTGTGTTTGGACCTGGCCCCTTGCTGTGCGGCCGGGACGAATGGCCTGTGTTTGGACCTGGCCCTTGCTGTGCAGCCGAGCAGAGCACATCCAGCTCCATGGCTTGCTTGGCAAAGCCAAAGCACTGAGGCCAAATGGAACCTCTGAGGTGACGTAGTGTGAAGGAGACGGCTCTTGTCTTCTTCTTTTTAAAGTGAGAAAAGAATTATTCCAGGAACTTCGAAAATCATTTGGTGGTGTGGCTGTCAAACAAAAAGGGGGTAAAAAGATGGTTTAATCCTAGGTAAGCAACTTTCTGCAAAAGCATGAGGACCTTAGTTCATATGATTTAAGTTACACAAACAATCACTATAACACACACAACAGAAACAAACAAGAAACACATGTGCAGCCACAGTGGTCTATAATACTAAATAGAATAAAACAGGAAACTCATGGTTGACAAAAGTAGATTAGAAACTGAGCAAATTGTTACAGCAGAACTTATTCTTGTTTGTTTCGGTAATTATGAGCCAGCAAGAATTTCAGACCTCAGATTTGCATGAGGATGCTTGGCACCCCCTCCAGCAGGCAGACAAGCTCTTGGCAACCAATAGGAAGAGACCCTCCTAAAGGGGCAGCTGGACGAAACTGGCGATGAGCTCCCAACAGGAGACAGAAGTGAGAGCTCAGGACCGCCTGGAGTGCAAAGCAATTAGTTCAATGATGTTTTCCCTCCTTGCCCTTCTTCCAACTCTCACCTGCTCTTACTTTTCTACTTCCTTTCTCAGTTTCCCACCTGGTGATCTCCTAGGTTATAGGACAAAGGCCCCAGCAAGGTCCGCTCAGACCTCATGTTGAAGGTTTTCAGGTCAGACTTCACCCTAAGCACAGAAATGCCTGGTACTGTGTTGGATACTTTCCCTAAAGAAGGGATTTTCCTCCTGGCTTGGTAGCACACGCCTTAAGTTCCAAGAGCTCAGAAGGCAGAGGCAGGTAGATATCTGTGTATTTAAAGCCAGCCATCCTGGTTTACAAAGCGAGTTCCAGACCAGCCAAAGCTCAAAAACAAACAATCAAGGGATTTCCTATAACATTAACATCTCCTCAACTTACAATCATTACAAAAACATTTAAACATGCTCTGTGAATTGTGAAGGCACTGAGCTTGTAAACTATGAGCCACCGAGAGCAATACTTAATTATGGTAGATTATTTACAAAAGTCCTTTTTTCAACATTGAATGCACGTATTAATCTATTCTCAACACAAGTAAATGCCAGAATAACGTGAGTACACAGGCATCGATGACCTGCTCTGCTGTTCTAAAAATATCCTTGCAAATACTAAATTGAAGGTCTGCTGTTTCAGTTCTAAAATGAACATATGTAACATCAATCCCGCAGGTGTGTAAACTAAGCTGTTCAATGGCAGGGACGGGGAGACATTCCACTGGTAAACGAGCCTGCTATGCAGCCTGACAACAGGGATTTGAAACACACTCTCTATACACACAGAGACTCACATACACACACACACATGCATGCACACACAAACTCACACACGAACTCACACCTATACACACACACAACAAAACAACAAACAAAACAAGGCATGGCGAGGTTCTATAATCCCAGCACTCCTTGAATAGATGGGACCCAGGGATAGGAAAACCAACCAGAAACTAGTAGGTCAGCCAGCCTGTGGGACACGGCACAGCAGAAACAAGACAGACCGCGCTTCCATGTCAGTAATTGCCAACAGTTGTGATCTGACCTCCACACCCATGTCAAGGCTCACGTGTACACAGATAGACACACGCGCGCACACAGTTTAATAAAGAAAAATTTGAACCCAATTTTTCAAATGGCTGTGCATTATAAAGAAGAATTAAATGTTTGATCCTCACTTGCTTGGAAATATGAAAAGGTTAGTTTTGAAAAGTTCAATGCTTCTAAATTTTAAAGTCTATAAAAGCACAGACTGGAACTTTTAAGTCCCATCTTATAAGGAATTAACTTAAATTGTTTTGGTATAGTTTGGTTTGGGTTAGGGGATGAGAGTGTTTGCACTGCTGAGAATTGAACCCAGGGCTTCCTGCATGCTAATTACATATCACCCAGTAAGCTATGTCCTCAGCACATAATGTATTTGTAAATGAAAACCATGCTTGACTCTTGCTCCCAAATCCATCATTCCTGATCTTTAGAAGCCAATGTTTCGCCGGGCGGTGGTGGCGCATGCCTTTAATCCCAGCACTTGGGAGGCAGAGGCAGGCGGATCTTTGTGAGTTCGAGGCCAGCCTGGTCTACAAAGCGAGTCCAGGACAGCCAGAGATATTCAGAGAAACCCTGTCTCGAAAAACCAAAAAAAAAAGAAGCCAATGTTTCTCACACAAAGGCACTTTGACTATGAGGTGACATCTTGTGAACAATGTTTTTCTACCATAAAGGCTGTCTCTTCAACCCAGCACTGTAGTCTACACATCCTATACATTTTTATGACTCAAATAAATGTTGCTGAGTCATAATAAGTGGATTTTCAATATATTACACTAGAGGGGGGCTACATTATTCTATACAGGCATATCCAAACAGTCATGTAATTATCAACGTGATAAAACTGACTATTTAAAAGGCCCAGGTAGATCATAGTGGACGTGTATCCAAGTCTTCTCAGTTCACAGCTCAGATGTGTGGGTTTATAAACATTTGCAGACCTGAGGTTATATGCAGAGTTATATCTAAAATCTGAACCTCCAAAGAATACAGAATGCATACAAAAGACAAACAACAAAAAGGGAAACACAAACAAAAAGATAAACAACAGAAATCTACTCTAAGACGTTGAAAGACATATGAAATACAGAAAGGGACAGAGTTCTAAATAAAAAGTGGAAAAAATGGGAAGAAAATTGAAAACTCCTTCTGAAAAGTACTTGACTCCTAATAGCCATTGAGAAAACACTGTGATCTCCATCCCAAAGAGCACTTTGCCAGGCGTTGTGTCTAGCTAGTATCATCTACTAAACCTGAGATTGCTTCTCAAGCTAGTATCAGTTTGCTAAACCTGAGCTCACCTCTCAGATCCCTAGTTTTGGTACTAGGTAAGTACCATACAGAGAAGCCCAATCACATCTTCAAAAATAGTCGAAAGATTTTAAAGCCGTGCATGTTTCATTAGTACATGCAATGAAAAGACATGTCATTTAGTATGTGCTAAATTTCTGAAGTGACAAATGAGCTTATGTTCTCAGATATGCGATAGCCAGCATTATCTGAAACATACTATGATACCCACGGATTGCGAGCCAGGGATGCTACTGACAGTCCTGTGTCAGCTCTGCAGCTGGAAGAAAGGCTAGAGTCCTTAGAAACTCATAAAATATAGATATATGTCATGTCATTTCTTTCCTGTCCGCAAGTCATGGATCATGACTCCAGACAGAAGCATCTATCTGTTCTAGGCGCTGCATCAGCTCTAGGCGCTGCATCTCCTCTAGGTGCTGCATCAGCTCTAGGTGCTGCATCA
>CAJQZJ010034157.1:5517133-5541377 GCA_907164525.1 Lophiomys imhausi | reverse complement strand
AGGTGCTGCATCTGCTCTAGGTGCTGCATCTGTTCTAGGTGCTGCATTTGCTCTAGGTGCTGGTGGGAGGTTTCATTGTCATTGCTTTGACACCAGGCCTCACTTCATTATCCAAGCTGGTCATAACCTCCTGGCTTTTATCTTCGGACTTCTGCCTCTCAAGTACCTGGGGCTATGGGTGTGCAGCTTCCTTCTGCTAAATGATCAGGCTCGTTTTTTTAAGGACAAGTTCTTAACGTGGGGACCTTAAGCTGTGTTGCAGCCAGCATCCTTGAGTGTGTGTGCCTTCTCCTAACCAATCTAAACAATAAGCAATCTGAGACTGTTCACGGAGCTGTTGGTCCATCTTTTCTTACCACCAGGTGTGCTAACGTTAACTGGTGCAAAGTAGACCAGACAAAAAGGAAACAGAAACAAGGTTAAACAGCTATTTGAGGGCCTGCCAGTCCCTCCCTCGCAGCCTTTCTCTAGGCCAGAGGCAAGGTTGCCAGCTCCCTCCCTCAGATTAGCTAAATTCCTAGTTTTACTGCAGTAACCAAGAATCTACTAAGTCAGTCTACTGCCAAAAGTTTTGGAACTGCATCTACTCAACTTGGGAACCAATAACCCACCCTGACCAGTCACACATCAGCAGGGTTGGATCAAAGCCACCTCTAGCTTTTCCACAACTCATTATAAAGTGTATCTTTCTTAAAAGCACAAGAAAAAAAAATGTATCCTCTGGCAATGCTACAAAATCTGCAGACGTGCCTTTGTTCCACTTCCCTAGAACAATCCTTAGTGAACGTCCCTGTGGCTGGTTTGTTACTCAGCACTGTATTGTATTTTACTAGAAGACACACAGATGTCAGGCAGCCTCTACTTAAACTGACCAGCCCAAGAGGATCAGTCAGACATAGACAAGTCTCACTTAATTACATGTGGGAACCAAAAAACCCTTCTAGGTCAGTGCCAACATTTTTAGTTTACAAGAAGCAAACAGGAAACCAGAGAGAAGTATGAGTCTTAGTGGATGATGTTGGCACATTACCTGTCCCGCAATGCTGTTCCTAAGGAAATGGGAAATGTAGGGGTCGTCCAATACTCAATGATTCTCACCTGATTCTCCTAACATCCTTCAAGGGTTCTCACCTGATTTCTCTTTCTAATGTTTTTTTTTAAGACTTATTTATTTATTTAATATATATAAGGATTTTGTCTGCATGTATCTCCACGCAACAGAAAAGAACATGGGACCCTGTGGGATTACATTTATTGATGATTATGAGCCACCATGTGGTTGCTGGGAATTGAACTCAGGACCTCTGGAAGAGCAGCCAGGGCTCTTAATCACTGAGCCATCTCTCCAGCTCTAATGCTGATTTTTATTAGGGGTTTACAGCTAGCTGAAAACATCAGCAAGGTAAGCATCTAAGTGACTAGGGAGATTTATTTGTCCATTGCAAAGGTTTGGAAGCTATCTGAAAGGTTAGCTGTGCCCCACAACACCAGCTGCAGTGACCCTCCAACCCACCCCATTGAGGCCAGCTCTTCTGGAGTCCATTCTCAGTCCCTCCAGCAGCACCATCGGTACAACTCCTGCCTCAGTACTGCACACTGCTCTGATTTGCGAGTCCATACTTTGGCCCACAAGATGTTTCTATCCTGTACAATGAAATCTTATCACTCATGCTGCCCCACTGTGAAAAGCAGCTGCCTAACTGAAGCCAGGGGCCTTCAAGGATCCTCTCTTGCAGTGACACAGTGCTGCACTTCACTGTGTTGTCACAAAGCTGACACTCTGACTCTTCTTACTGCTACCACACTACATGCATTTTTGCCTGGCTGTGGCATGGCTTAATCAGCCATTGTTAAGTGCCTCACTCCATTAATCCAGCTCTGCAATAGAAAGGGCTTCATTTTGCAAGCTGGTCAACCCTGACTGCCACTTAAGGGTGACTCTCACCCAGAAGACAGGAGCCTTTGTGTCCAAGACAACAGGGTTCCTGTTACTGGCTATGACAGTGAATTTAGTGACTTTGTAATTTATTTTGGTTTAAATCAAGATACTACGTTTGTCCAGGCATTGCTACTTCTGAGTATATTTCATTTCCTACTTCTTAATCCTTTAAAAAATATTTAACTGCTACTTGGTTATACATTTATTCAAAACCTAATTATGACCATCTTGTTTTCCCCCTCTTACCTCCTCCTCTTCTCATTTCCTAATCTTTTAATCAGAGAAGCTCAGTCTGAAAAAACACCCAAGCCACAGCAGCAACAAAACCGAGGAACTTCCTAAGTGGCCCTTTAAAAACAGTCCTGTCTGAAACAATTACTTAGTAGCCTACAAAAACTCACACTCCAGCAGCATGCCTGCAACTGTGCAGTAATTCCAGCTGGGCCACCCCAGCTAGATATCCCTGCCTATGGTGCCTCCTTAACCCCAAAGTTTACAGTTGGCCAACTTACATAAAATGTGCAGCTTCAGAGTCTTTCAACCACCACAGTCCAGTAAGTTTTGCTCAAAACCTGAGATTTCCTAGGGTCACCAATGAGCACCAAGAGGCTTTCCTTGTAATTTACTGTCCAGTAAGCTATGGCAAAATATTTTGTTTCTTTTATAACAGTACATTAATTTGCTATGTATACATTTTTTATAAATATAAACTGGCTCTTTTTATGGTCATGAACACTGAAGTAGTGTAACAATCAAATGTTTGAGGTTTTTTGTTTTCTTAGGCAACACTGGTTTGGCTGTGCCTTCAGAATATTCTTAGTATTACTAATACCATAAGTTTCTAAGACTTTCTAATCCTTCCCCCAAAGTAACTTCATGATCTCTGAGTCTAGGGAAATGTTGGGCACCATTTAAGAACTGGGATGCCGACAGCCACGTTTCAACAGTCCTCACCATTGACAATTCCTAGCTTGTCATCATCTTCATCAGTAGGGCCTGCCACTGGCATTGTGCTGCCTTGTAAACAGCCTGTATCCAATTTTATTTTAATATTTTAATGCAGTTAGTTGAAGAAGGTGATAAAACATTTTTCTAGGAACTAGAGTGGTGGCTCAGTGTGTTAGAGCACTGGCTGCTCTCCGAGAGGACCCAGGTTTGATTCCCAGCACCCATACAGCAGTTCCCAGCTATCCAGGAAATTGGATGTCCTCTTCCGACCTCCACAGGTACCAGACATGCATGTGATACAGACATATATGTTGGCAAAATATTCATATACATAAAAACAAATAAAATTTTAAAATATAAATTTCTACCTACACACACACAAACATAAAATGTGATATTTCATTTCGAGGGCCACAAATCAACTTTACTAGATGTCTTGATTGTACTGACTATTTAGCATATATTCTGTGCTCACTAAATGCCTTACATGAATAAACATCAGAGATTGTTTAATGACTAATTATACCAAAGGATAATGGTGCAAAGTTAAAAATGTAAAACAAAATAACTGCAAACTTGCAAACAAAACCAAAAATTTCTCATCACAATTTACCCAAACTACTGTGCTTTCTCTCCTGCAAAAAAAAAAGAGAAAGCTAACTATTGATATCATAAACATCACAAACAATTGGTGTTCTCAACTTTTCCATGTCTAGGAAACAAAACAAAGCAAAAAGCCTTCTGGGACATGTTATAAAGATAGAAAGTCCGTCTGTCTGTCTGACAGATGGAATGAGCTTCATAGACTATTTTCTAAGTGCCTAAGGAGTGTCCTGATGTTCGACTGTCCCATGAAGCTCCCCTGCCCCATGCTTGCCTCCTGCCTCTGCTCCACTCTCAGCAGCTTTGGCTGTTTTCTGCTACACCACCTAACCCCTGATTCTCAAAACAGCTTTCTGCTTTGTGAAAACTGTCCACCTTTAGTTCTGAATAATAAACCCTTCCTTAGATGCTTTAATTAGCAAAATCTACTTTTCATTTCAGCAAGACTCTATTATCCAAATATTACCAACTTACAGATATTTTCAAGTTATTTCTAAATGCCATGACTTTCAATTTCCAAAGGTAGATTTGAATCTACTGCTGGGTGGTCCTCTTTTAAAATAAATAAGCAAACTCAGGATAAATTCAATAAAAGAAATTACCACTACACTTGGAAACATTTTCCTTACCACTGCTGCTTGGAATTACAACAAACCAGTTACACTGCATGCCATCATGTGTTTTATGAGAATAAGGCAAACACTCCAGTGTAATAAAGAGAATGTCAAAGGCTTGATAATTGCCCACAAGAGAAACTAATGTATAAGAATTTACAAAACAAGGCAGCTTGTTCTGTGAGACTCAGTGGCAAGCTCCCAATACAATCTGAGTTTCAAACCTTTCAAACACACCAATCATTGAGTCACTGTTAACAAAATCTGAACCCAATGGGAAAGAGACTCAGATACCCCCAGTGAAAAGGAAAGGGGTCTTAAAAACTACAACTCTTGAGCTGTGAAAAATAAACCTGCAGGAAGGAGGATGCAGTATATATGCCAGCTTGTGTTGGAGAGAAGGATGCAGTATATATGCCAGCTTGTGTTAGGAGAGAAAGATGCAGTATATATGCCAGCTTGTGTTAGGAGAGAAGGATGCAGTATATATGCCAGCTTGTATTAGGAGAGAAGGATGCAGTATATATGCCAGCTTGTGTTAGGAGTTTTCCTCATCTCAAATAACACAAGTAAGAAGCAACACTCAAACAACAGTGGTACCAAAGTTAAACTCTGGGTAGATCTCTGGGGACACTGGCTGCAAAGGACACATGCCAGCCCTCGGAGCTGGCCATCAGCTGAGGCTGGGAAGTTGTGGAGAGCTCCCTCTAAAATGGATCCTCCCCAACCTATGAACAAAGCATGCCCTAGAATGACTTAAACACAAAAGTGGGTTTCTTGCTGACACTGCCAACAACACACTGGTATTTCAGTACATTATCCCCTGGAGTAAAGATCAATACTCACACGTAGTGACATGAATTTAGCATTTCAAACTGCAAACACAGCAAAAACCACAGAATCCACCACCAAAGTGAACACCAGTTGAAAGACGGAAAGGAACAGGAGGACATGCATGCCTCTCCACAACACCAGAAAGCAGCATCACAGTAATACAAAGGCACTGGATAGTCTACAAAAATTATACACGGCACTTCTGAAATTAACCATAGGAAAAGTGAATAGTTCTATACCAAGCTATGTAATTGCTTTTGTGTGCCAAATACTCGGACCCAGATCAGAGAGATGGCTCAGCAGCTGAAAGTACACTATTGCAGAAGACCCAAGTTCGGTTCCCAGCACCCGTATTAAACCACTCACAGCATTAGTAACTCCAGTTAGGGGACCCAGTATCCTCTTCTGGACTCCTCAGGAGCATGCAGGCACGCATACACACACACACACACACACACACACACACACACACACACACACACACAATATCAAAAACAAAATACATTTTAAAAAATACTGAGATCCATTGGAGAATGTCCTAATTTCAAAAGATATGTGGAGTAAGGTGGTACACACCTTTAATCCCAGCACTCAGAGAGGCAGAGACAGGCAGATTGTTGAGAATTTGAGACCATCTTGTACTACATAGTGAATGTAGTCCAGTCAGGGCTACATAGTAAGACCATGTCTCCAAAAAAAAGTATAATAATAACAATAATAATAGTAATAATAAATTGAATAATTAATTTAAACGATTTTTTAAAAATAATTTAAAAAATGGTCCATGTTGAGAACCTCTCAGGGACTCACTTGTATGAGAAGCCCCAACTTGGAAACTACATAAACTTTCCTGAAAGTGTATTGCTTGCATTCTGCTCTGTGAACCATACATAAAGTTGTTAGAATCAGACACATGACAACTGATGGGCCAGTCCTTGAATCATTTTGTGCCACTGAGCTACGTTTACACCTGTGAGGGCAGCAGTCTGCACAGCTAGTCAGACTTCCTTAGACTTTTACAAATAACAGAATTCTAGGACTTTTTCAAGGATTATTCCATCAATTATTCCTATTCTTTGGGGAACTGTCTGACAAATCCTACTGTAATTTCTTCCCTTCCTGATTCCCCAGGGCTTAAATTCACTAGTATCAGATGATTAGGATTACAGAGAAAAGGCTTATTCAGGAAGACCTGCAAGATGTAAGTTGTTCTCTATTCACTAAGAGAAGCAAGAGTTGGTAGTTCAGGGGGAGAGAGGTCCACAGCACACTCCTTAGAGACAGTGCTGATAGAATAGCCCTTTGCTGTGCAGGTTTGAAGTCACCGCCTCCAGGGACCAGGTGCTCCTTCCAGGCACACCACTGGCCTCCCAACTTGGCCTGCTGATGTGGACACAGGAACTCCTCGTAATCACATGGCTGTTCCCGTTCCCACAGGCATTCCATGGGTTGAACCACCATGTTCCTGGCAAGCCCCATAAACAAGATTGAAACTAGATGCTGGTCATCCCTCCTTAAAATATATTTTCTTTAAGGAGTTCTTAAAATCCTACTTACTAGAAACAACATGACCTACTTAAAAAAATGGGTTGGACTCATATCTACGTGCATCACTTTGAAGGACCCTGTGACCTGCTCTCAGGCTGACATAAATACAGCCTCAAGGGAGACAGGAGGAGTGGGGCGAAGTTCCAGAAATGGATCTGAAGTGCAAAGAAGGGGAAGACACAGAAGGGCCGGGAGCAGCCTTGACTGACTTATGAAACACACTCCCATAAAAATATTCTCAAAGCGTCAGGAAGTCTCCCCAGTACTACCATTCCCCTAAAGTTACCTGTCCGCTATATGATCACTAAGATAAGGACACCGAAGAACCATCCGTAGGCAATGATATCTCAAGTCTTAAAGGAAAGCTGGTAATGGAGGCATCTTCACACTCTTTACTGTGACTAACCCATCCTGGGGATCAATCAGCAAAGACCAATAGGGTCCCCGGACACCTGCCAATTAAGCAGCGGAACACTCTCTCATCACCCTTCCCCAGCACCACCCTTGTACTCATCTGCATGAACTTTTTTTTTCCTCTCTCTCCCTTTCTTCCTACTCCCACAAAATTTTTTATTAGTGAGGACATTATACCATAAAATGTCTGGGACTTCTGCCTGAGTCTGCTGACTCAATAGTTACCACTGAACACCTGACTCCCAAGACAGGAAGGGAACTGGCCACCGAGACTGGGGATACAGCATTCCTTGGTCATTCATTTAGCAGACATGACAAGCACCAACTGTGTCCCAAGCCCTAGGGGCACAAATAGGAGTCGATTCAATGGCATTTACAGTCTGGAAATAAAGTATCAAGGAGAAATTAGGTGTGCTAAGTCAGAGGTGAGCCAAAATCATTTTCAAGAAACAATACAGTTTAACAAAGGGACTAAATTACTCCCAAAAATAATGACCATCAATTTTATTTGCTAAGCTAAGTTTACCAGGATCATCATAAACACAAATTTTAAACTATATAAAACTAGTTAAAGAAGTAAGTTCAAACAGAAAGAATCAGTGAGGTGACAGACACAATGGTAGAGACAGGAGGAGGGAAGAGAGTGGGGCAGACTCTGAGTGGAGGAAAAATGGGGAACCTCAGAGGACACAACTCTCCTCCCAGTTTACGACTATGATTAGGGCCTGAAACAGAATCTATCAGACTCTCTACAGCAGTGGTTCCCAACCTTCCTAATGCTGCGATCCTTTAATACAGTCCCTCATGTTGTGGTGACCCCCAGTCATAAAACTATTTAATATAGTTCCTCATGTTGTGGTGACCTCAACCAAAGAATTATTTCATTGCTACTTCATAACTGTAATTTTGCTACTGTTATAAACCATAATACAAGTATCTAATATGCAAGATATCTGATATGTGACCCTGGTGTGGGTCATGACTCACAGGTTGAGAATCATTACAGGAATCGCTCCTAAATTCCTGCTCCAGAAAAAAACTCCTAGCTCTGCCACCATACTCTGTGACTGGCCATGAGTGAAGTATCTGCCCTAACAGGGTCAAAGAGAGAAGGAAAAACACACAGGAGAAAGGAAGCATTATGAGAAGATAAAAATAAAGAGTCCATCCTGGGAAGAGCAACATTTTGGCAAGTGAGTGGGTGTGCCTAGCACCTCCGGACTACTCTGTTGTCTTGCCAATTCTGGAGGCTGGAAGCCCAGACACAAGTTTAAGTATAAGAATGAGGCCACCAGAAAGAGTCAACACACTGAATCAACACAGCCCTCAAGGAGGGGCTTCTGACAGCTGTTTACAGGGTCCAGGGCCTCTTGGAAAAGTTTACTTCCGAGCAGTAAGTAAGGCTATTTCAGAGGAGCTGAGGCAGGGAGAGTGACTATGGGCAAGTCACTCTCCTCAATGAGGAAAGTCCCTTTGAAAAGTAGGTGAGACACTAAGTCTGATAGAGAATGGTGGATGGACAACTTGAAAATAAAAAGAAAATATGGCTGTGGGAAGGTAGGCTAATGTGGGCAGCATAAGGTGGTGGGGACCACTTTGATTCACCCACTTTTCTTCAGACAGCCCTTTGTTTGCTGGGAACCAGGGTCCTCACTACTGCACATGCACACGCCCCCGTGAAAAAGCCATCAATCTGCTTCAGTGCAAGCCTGAGTCACGGTTCTCAGGTCCTTACAAGCTGCTGTTATTTCTTTTTTAATTTAAGAATTTTTTTTTATTTAACATTCCAATCCCATCCCCCTCCCTCCCCTCCTCCCAATCCCACCCTCCCACCCACTTCCCTCATACCTCCCCCAACCCATTCTGGCACATCAAACCATATCAGGTCTAAATGCTTCCTCTTCCATTGAGCAAGATAAGGCAGCTATGCTAGGAAAATGAGCTCCAGAGGAAGGCAACATCATATAAGTCTGGGATAGACCGGGTTCCAATTGTTGGGGATCCACTTGAGGACCAAGCAGCCTGTCAACTTCACATATGTAATGGGCCTAGGGCCAGTCCTTGCAAGCTCTTTGCTTGGTGGTTCAGTTTCTTTAAGCCCCCTTGTGCCCAAGTTAATTGGTTATGTGGGTCTTCTTGTTGTGTCCTTGATCCCTCCAGCTTCCTCAAACCTTCCCCTAACTTTTCCTCAAGACTCCCTGATTTTTGCCTAATGTTTGGCTGTGGGTCTCCGCATCTGTTTCCATTATCTGCTGGATAAGGGTTCTCAGATGGCAATAATGTTGGATTCTCCTCCAGATCCCTCTCTCCCTCTACTTCTGATGTCTATTTTATTTCCCCTACTTGGAAGGATTCAAGCATGGTCCCTTGATCCCTCCTTGATACTTAGTTTCTTTGGGTCTGTGGATTGTAGTATGGTGATCCAGGCTAATACCTGCTTATAAGTGAGTATATACCATGTGTATTTTTCTAGGTCTAGGATAGCTCACTCAGGATGATCTTTTCTGGTTCCATCCATTTGCCTGCAAATTTCATAATATCCTTGTTTCTGATAGCGGAGTAGTATTCCATTGTATAGATGTAACATAATTTCTTTATCCATTCCTTGGTTGAGGGACATCTGGGTTGTTTCCAGTTTCTAGCTATTACAAATAAGGCTGCTGTCAAATATATTTATCCCTCTCAGGTCTCTGAGGTGGTTGAAGAATAGACAGCTAGAGTCTCATAGTTAAATTTTGAACTCTTTAGGAATCAAGAGGGTGTTATAGATCTAAGAAGATACTCTTAAAAGTGTGTTGCAAGATAGTATGAATGTTGAGTCACATATAGACCTTTAAACTCATGGAGTTGGTTAGATAGTAGAATGTTAAAGTCAGGGGCCAAATATGTATAAACTGGACATTAGGAAGGTATACTGGGCCAATTTACTCTCATAAATGTGGCATATTTATATCTATTGTTTTGTATAATACTTACTGTTATAAGAGAAGGAACCAGCTGTTGGACTGAAAGGGGAAACTTCTGGGGGGAAAGAGGGTGGAAGGGCGGGATAGGAAGGGGGAATAGGGAGGGGTTTGTTACTGAGATGTAACTTGAAGAAAAAAAAATAAAGTATTAAAAAAAAAAACAAATAAGGCTGCTGTCAACACAGATGAGGAAACTTCCTGGTGATTTGGTGATACATATTTAGGGTATATGCCCAGGAGTAGTCTATCTGGGTCTTGAGGTAGAACTATTCCAATTTTCTTCCCCCCCCCCCAATTTTCTTAGAAAGCACTAGATTGATTTCCAGAGTGGTTGTACAAGTTTGCACTCCCACAGCTGCTGGTATTTTTTAATTCACTCACATGCAAATGGACACCTTTATTTCAGGATATGGAGCCTGTATGTGAAAAGCTGAACTTCACTTACAAACATGAGGACATTTCTCCTGGAGAGTAACTGACAAACAAGGAGATGACTGAGGGGAAAAGGGAGTCCAATCAACACTAGTGTGGGGCAAGAGGCAACAGTGACCTTGTTGGCTGAGAGGCCACTGTTTGAATCTTCCTGAAGTACTCAGAGGAAGGCTAGACACAACAAAGCAGAGGCAAATCCACTGGCCTGTGGGTCTCTGCTGAGAAGATGGCAAGCCAACAGCAGAGAAATAGTACAGAGAAGCAGACGGTCCTTCTGTGGGCAGAGGAGCAATTAACAAGAACCCACAGGCATGCACAGGCGATGCAGGAGGGTAGGAGGCGACAAAACTTACTTGTTTGTTCCTATTGCAAGTAACTATTGACGTACGTACGGCACACAGTAAAGCTCATGTAGGAAAGCCTGCTGCGATTTCTAAATGCTTTCAGCACAAAGCAATCCACCCCCCCCCAAAAAAAAATACACAACTATATTAACAACAACCAGTGCTTCAAACATAAGGCTTTTTAAAGTGACATTAACAGAATTATCATTTCCTTGATGTGGAGTGTTTGCAGCACCTATCTTCTCTCTGTAGCCATGGTGAAAGCAAGAAGCAGCAGGCTGCATGGAGTGTCTGTGTTATCTGGCAGTTCTCAGTCAAGCTCCTAAAGAGAGGTACACTCTTCAAGAGGTGCACATTATAGGACAGAACAAAAAAGGTAAAAACCATCTCACAAAAAAAACACCCTTTACCCAGCTGACCATATATGGACATATGGTGTCCATACGGATCTAATGTGCTGCTGGAACCTAACGTGGTCCTATGGTCTTCTTTTACCAACAAACCTTTTACACCTTATCTCAATTTCTATCAAACCAGGAGATAAAATTATCTGCCTATCCAGATGTTGACGGTGCTCTCTAGAAACCCAGCACGTGGGAGACTGAGACAGGATGGTTTCAAGGCAGCTAACCACTGAGACCTTACCTTAAAAACAAACACACACACACATACTGATCAGATATACATGTGTAAATATACATGTGTGGTGTGTGTGTATGCCTGTGTGAGTGTGTGTGTGTGTGTGTGTGTGTGTGTGTGTGTGTGTGTGTGTGCACCTCCATGCCTGACTGGTTCTATCAAAATAATAAGCAAAGGATCTGAGAATGTTGCTCAGTGGTGGGGTGCTTGCATAAGTTCCTGGGTTTAATTCTTCACAATCACAAATATAATACTAAGAGACAATGTAAAATGTATTATGTGGAAATGGGAAAAAATACAAAGTATATGTGTGTTCTAAGGGCAGAGTTAAAGAGGACATTCCAAGGCACTTCAAATACTCCCCCACCTACATCAGCACTACTTGTAACTGTGTCTGTGGCATATACCACCCATTTCGGATCTTACTCAGTGTGAACTCTGTCATCTCAACAGTAAAAGAACAAAGAGCTGCCATTTGCAGTGCTCTGAGGATCAGTATGAAGAATATGAGCTGGGAGACCGTGGATGATAAGCCATCTGTCCCCATGACTTATGGTATGATCACTCCTATCTCCTTCAGTAGTGCGCAGCAGAGTTTCTATGGAAACACTATCACTTCCTGAGTTTCGGGGCCCAACTGTGTCTTCTCCTTCACAAAGCATGTTCATCTCAAATGGCCATATTCATGCCCCTCATTTGCTCCAGGTACGCTAATGGAAGAATTCTGCAAACTGCACTTACCACACTTTGCTCAGTACTGCCTGTGGTCCCTGCTAGTATGGATAGGTCTTGTCCGTAAAGGAGATATGCCAACTAGAGCTTTGGTCCTCTGTGTGGTCATACTAGGAAGTGACAGATCTTTAAGAGGCGGGGCCGAGTAAGAAGCCCCCAGTTTTTCTGCACTCAGAAGGGACTCATGTAGTTCTCCTGAGACCCTGAGTTAGTTCTTGTGAGATAAGCCGCTGTGCAGAGTGAGCCAGAACCCTAGATCACTCTTCCTGTCTTTCTTTCCACTGCCTGCAGGTGTTCTCATCATCTGCAAAGATGTGGGACACTCAGGGGCCCTTTCCAGAGTCTGAACCTTGAAATTAGAACTTTCAGCCTCCAAAGCTGTGAGGCAAAAAGATACATTTTCCTGATAAGTACTGGCCTCAAATATTTCTTTATTATAACATACCTGGATGGATATACCCCCAGAACCCACAACTATCTAAGCTCTGCCTTAGAGGACTTATCTACATGTGTATCTGGATTACCTTGAGGTTATTTCAAAATACAGATTCCAGAGCATCATCCTAGAACTACTGTATTGGATGGAGAGATCCTTATCTTAAAAATAAAATCCAGGTGACTGTGCTGGTCTGAGTTAAGGAACTGTTGGTATAAATCAACATATAAACTATGCTTCTCCTGGGAGCTATAGTGGGATCATAGGTCTCAGCAACTCATACTCACATAATTTACAACCCAGAGGGACCAGAGGAAAAGTTAGCTGTACACAGATGTCCTGCCAAGACCAACGGACCACAGGAAGCGAGCACAGGACAGGCAAGTGCTGCTTCCCAAAGGCAACAGAGCTCATCAGGGAAGCAAACCACAAAGAGAGGGAACCAGCAAACACAAGAAAAGAGGTACTGGACACTGAGCAGGATGTACTTATGGGGAAAAAGTTCGCTTTCCCTGAGCCTGGAAGGCTGGGGAGCAAGAAGATCCAGTTTCAGCTCAGAAATCCACTACCCCTCACATGTGAACTCCACAGTAAAGCGGGCATTTGGGATGACCAGGCAAGAGCTGAGACTGATTCTACCCGGTCTACACTGCTATCTCGCCTAGATCAGAGGAAAACACTGCACCTACCAATCAACGTGTGTGAAATGAAATCTAATGCACTATGTCTTTTTAAGAGCATCTCAAAATTCATTTTCACCTTGAGGGCCATTTCAATTAAATTTCCTGTGCTCAGTGATCATCTCTTTAATTTCAACTTTTACATTAATCCCCAGAACATTTTTAAAAGGAGGCCAAAAGAGAGCCTGCCTAATCATCTTGCCTCTTTGGACTATGAACTTCCATTGGACACAACATTATTTTTGTCTTCTCCAGCTGTGTGGCACTCGGCACACTGACAGCACACTACTCAGGATAAACAGCTTATTCATTACAGTGTCATGTCTATTAAATAATGCCCATAAAGTCCTTTGAAGATGAAAACCACTTCAAGTGCTAACTAATGCTAAGCTAGGCATTTGGAACTAAGAAACAAAGATTACAGAGCACACATCCCAAGAAGGTCACTGCCCAAAGGGAGTCACGGTGCTAAGAGACCTGTGTTCCTTCGCCTCTAGTCCCTTTGCAGGCAGTCTGCACAGGGGATGCCCTGCAATCTGCTGTATGTGCATTTGATGTATCCACCAGAACAGAGAATTTCAGAACACTGCAAAGAACAAAAGTCCTGCACGTTCACTTCTTTCAGGAACTATGCCCAAAAGCAATTTCAAAGCTGTACAAAATCTTGTCTTCCTTCTGGGATATGTGCTTTCAAGTGAGGTTACAATACACTGTACAGAGTGTCAACTGAACTCCATGGCAAATACAATGAGAGCGAGAGAAAAAGAGAGAGAGAGTACTTATGCGCAGCATTTAGCAAATTATGGTTTCTGTTTTGGAATCTAACCAAGTATTTCATATCTTGGTCCTCATGCTAGCGAGCAAAAATGATTCCAATGTGCAGTGTACAAGCTGCATTAGGGGAAAGCCCAGGCTGCCGGCTTGTGCTAATGTGATGCTAACATCACTCTCAGCAGGAAGCTGCTCCTGTCAACTTCCCCCAGAATTCTGTAGGGAATTCGACTATGGCCACTTTCACCACACTCAGCTCTGCCCTTCCCTATTCATCTCATCTGAAACTTGCTAAAAATTTAATCCAACGCTGGCTACAAAATCCTTAATATGTCACACTTCAACCAAAGGCCAGACCAGCTCCATAATCTCCTATCAAATACAGTGAGTCCCCAATTCCTGGACACCAGAAGAGAGTGGGATTAAGTCATAAAACGTCAGAGAAGGAGCCATCACCAGGACAATGCTGCCTTCCCCAGGACTCTGACCCACCTTCCCTAGAAGATGCTGTTTACTCAGTAACCTTAAGTCTGTCCCAAAGGGCTGTGAAAAGAACCCTCTGAGCTCTAGTTCCTCCTGCAAAACAAAACAAAACAAAAAAACTGAATTATCATTGTCTTCCTCAAAGGGGATCACAGAAAACACCCCAAACTAAAGACATGTGAGAACCTACCATCCATGCCCCTTTTCTTTCATTGTCTTGTAATTTAGGTACTATAAAATTCACCTCATTTAAAGAATACAATTCAGTGGTTTTCCTGTATTCACACTGCTGTGAACTGATGACCATTCTCTTAATTCCAAAACATTTCTATCATCCCCCCAAAAAAAACCATTCCCAAGTGTCTGGCCTGTCAGCAATCACCCTGCCAGACACTTCCTTATGAAAGAGAGTCACAAGCACAGGGCCAGCAGACCACGCACCCTGTGAGTTAGAGGCCTGAGTGTGAATTCAACTGTGTAATTACGTTAAGTGTGAGTTTAGTTATGCAGTATTTATACACACAATCATGAGCTCAGTCTACTGAGCGGTTCTACAGGAGAAGAGCACACTTGGTATCCATTCTGCTAAAATGAATAAGTAATGGCTGATGCCTGGTCTGGAGCAAGGAAAAAATAAGATGATCCTTGAACTATTATTTATTGTGCCACGAAGTGAGAAAGGACCAAAAATAAAATAAAATGATGGAGAAAGGTCACAAAAGATAAAGGAGCCCGGCTGAAGCTGCTGCTCAAATTGCAGACAGCAGGGTTATAACCAACCAGAGCACAGAAGCAACTCATAAGGCCATAGTGGTCAACACACATAAGCTCCTCAGAAGGAAAACCTCTTCCTTACAGTGGGAAAAAAACACAACCAAGAATGATAATGTTTAAAAACAAAAAAACAAAAAACACTATTGGGTTCAAGTAATAAGTAACCAGACAAAGAGATGCTACAACTAAGCCAATGGAAAAGGGGGAAATAGAGTATTTGTGCAGCCTCAAACTATGTCCTCCACAAAATGCTGCATAATTACAAAGGGAAAGAGACCTGGAGTCATCACCTGAATCAAGTGATGTAAGTGACACTACCACATTGGGACAGCCAGATGCAGTGGTGCAGCTGGGTGCAGTGGGGCAGCTGGGTGCAGTGGAGTACCTAGGTGCAGTAGAGCAGCTATGTGCAGTGGAGTACCTAGGTGCAGTAGAGCAGCTGGGTGCAGTGGGGCAGATGGGTGTAGTGGGACAGCTGGGTGCAGTGGAGTACCTAGGTGCAGTAGAGCAGCTGGGTGCAATGGGGCAGCTGGGTGCAGTGGGGCAGCTGGGTGCAGTGGGGCAGGTGGATGCAGTGGAGTACTTAGGTTCAGTAGAGCAGCTACTGGGTGCAGTGGGGCAGATGGGTGCAGTGGGGAAGCTGGATGCAATGGGATTGCTCCTGGATTTGTTGTTATAGGAAGCCCTCCTGACAAAAACTCCATGGCCTGAATCTAATGAGGAATCATACATCTCAAATTGACAGGTGGTCATCAGTACAAATACTTAATAAGATCAAGGTAACAGGATAGACAAACTAAGGAGATGTTCTTATTAATGGCACCCAAAGATCTATAAATACTAAATGGAATATGTGATCCTAAAATGATCATGGACCGTCATTTTCTTTTTGTTAAAAGTACATTTTGCCAACAAACAGAATTGTATTAAGTTGGTAGATTTATATGATGGTATTATACTCATAAAGTACAGTACTACAGGCCTATAATCCCAGCACCAGGGAGGCCAAAGGAAGATCACAAATGCAAGCCCTACCTAGGTTACTTAATAAGACCCTGTCTCAAAAAATAAGTAACAATAATTTCCTGATCATCATTAATGTCAGGACATTTTCTTGCTCTTAGAAACACATATGGAACCATTTGGAGCAGTGGTTCTCAAGCTTCCTAATGCTGGGACTCTTAAATACAGTTCCTCATGTTGTGGTGACCCCAACCATAAAATTATTTTGTTGCTACTTCATAACTATAATTTTTCTACTGTTATGAATTGTAATGTAAATATCTGACATGCAGGATATCTGATATGTGACCTCCCCGAAAAGGGGTCACAACATACAGGCTGAGAACTGCTGATTTACAGGCAACGGGCATTATCACATCCACCACTTACTCTCAACTCGTTCAGAATCCAAAGGTTAATGATGTGTCTACATCCAAAAAGACAAAGCAGACAGAGTAAAATGGTAACAACTACGAACTCACAGTGAGCCTTCTTCTCGGCAGAGTATGATATCTGACTTCTCCAAAGAGTTTCTTCTCCTTCCAAATAAATGTAACTTTAAATGTATTTGTCAATGAAGACATGCCAACTAAATACCCTGAAGAGGCTAAAGTAAGTGACGCTATAATTCAATTAAGCTGATGTGGAGCTGCCCTTTGTTTTACCTTGGTTATTTTGAAATAAAAGACTTACTGTAAAATTGGGTCAAAAGTAACTCACAATTTCACACTAAACACCCACCCAATTCTGTTCTTTCAATTCAGGAAACTGTCAAAGACTAGGAATTAAAAGTGAAAACAAAAAACCAAACACACACACACACCCTTGAAAATCCCATTAGGCTCATGCTGTCTATCAATTATGAGGAGACCAGATCAGTGAGGCTGATGAAATCGCATCCCATAAATAGAAGAGCCCAAAACAAATGCCTAAGAATTACCTCACTAAAGAGAGAAGAAATGGCCTTCCTCCCTACCACTGTATGTCAACATTGTCTGCTTGCATACAGCATGAAAAACAGCAAAGGAGTGGAGGGAACAAAATGGCTTCACACAGACAGGCGAGGATGCCAATGGCCACTCAGGAAAACTGTCCCTTCAGAGGAAGCTCCCCAGCCCTGTCCTCCCTATGGCCCACTTGTTCTTTCCAAGTTAGAAAGGACTCATTATAATGTATTACATGGTGATAGCCTAAGGAATTCCTTCCCTGGCTAACTCACCCTACCCTGCTGATCCTGCCAATACTTCATTTACAGCAGCAGACATTTCCCAGTCCAGACAGCCAAACACATGAGAGTAACACTTCAATCAAGACTTCCCCCTAGCCAGTAACAGATGTGAGTCAAATGAAACAATGCGGCCGTTACCCTTCACTTGGAAATCTGGGGCTACTTGTGTTATTTGTGTAAAAGTAGCATCTGATGTAATTAGGTAAGAAAGAGACACAGAACCTAAATTATAGGGCCCAATCTAACACAGGGAAAATACTTGCTATATCCTGAACCTCTCACTCAACTTCTATTTGGTACTACACTAGTAAAGTACAGCTTTGACCATCATACCCAAGGATCTATGTATTACATTTTAAAATGACAATCTAGACTCTGCAGGATGCTGTGCACAATGAGGTCATTTTTCTCTCTCCCTCTGTTAGGAAAATAAAGAGAACAGGTGCCTTTCTAAGAGGGAGCTGGGGCAGGTTGTTCACCCTGAGAAGTAGCTGACAGACCCATCTATAACCCAGAACCACACCACATGCTGAACAGGGCATCTGAGTTTAAAAGAGAAAAAGTACATGAGACATCTTACACAGGACCTGGCAAATCACAGCATTAATGGCCAGTGGAAAGAGAATACTAACAGACTACCAGCTTTTCCTGGAGGGCAAGGCTGGTGTTAAATGGCTCTTCTGCAGCAGGTTCAGAATAATAGGCATGCTTTTGAGTCAGTCAGTCTCTCTCTCTCTCAAAGGGGATGGATGCTCTAGGGACAGTAAGACAGGAACAGCCTGCATCCAACAATGCCATGCATCCCTAAAAAGCCTTCTTCAATGCCAGGAGTTCCAAGGCACTGCAGGCCACGATGCATGTGCCACTCTACTCTTTCTATCAGTACAACAGCAAAATCACCAGAGAGGGAACGCTGAGAGCAGTAGTAGTGGTAACTGTCAGTACTGAAGTACAAATGGCGCATGCTTCAAGTATCAGACCTTACTTATTACCTACACACCAGGCAGATTCCTCAAACCCACCCTTCTCATGGAAACCCAGGAATGGACTTTTATTTCCCAAGAAAAACCCAAATAGGGTGATGTATTTAATACATCGCACTTGTCTGTAGGTGACTGTGCAATCCCCTCCCAAGAGACTCAGAGACATGTGTCTAAAACATAAAAGTTAAGTACATTTGTCAACAGAAGATCTTTGGCCTCCACATCACATGTTCCATCAGACTAAACACTCCACAGCCCACAGTGGGCAGAGTGTCAGGAGAGGGACAATTCACGAGGCCAACCTCTTGCTGCAGCTCTGCTCACTGCACCCCAAGTGAACATCTGTCACCAGTTCCTCACCCTGTGACATGCCTATAAACTTTCCCAAGAAAGCAGGCAGCTCCTTATTTGGATCTTAAGGGGCTTCCTTACATGGACAGGGAATAAAAAGGGGAAATTAAGGTCAAAACACAATTATGAAGGAAATTTAATATTTCTATTATTGACTAAGAATTCAAACTGAACATTTACATACTATCCATAAATGTTAAGAGCAAGAGTTCCCATAAACAAGAAGGTCTTCACATGACCCCTAATAACATTACAATTCTGGGAGAGCCTATTAGAGATAATGGTCTCTTTAAGATGGCTGGGAGATGAAGTAAAGAAGGGGTTTAGTGGGGTTTGATGGAGTGTTGGTGAAGGCAAGGCTTTTCTAGGGGAAGAAGTATTTAATATCAGAGAACAGGGAAACTCAGACAGACAGCAGAGGAGACAACCACACACCACACAGCCTTAGTCTGGGTTTTTTGTTTGTTTGTTTGTTTTTTTATCAATTCAGAGACACAGGCAGGGACTATCCCAGAATGGAATAAAGAGTAAAAGAGCCAGCTCCCAGTGGCCACTGACAACTTCCCCACCACTGAACTCATTCCTGTGCTCCTGTTCAGGTGAAGAGCTCCTGGGAGAACTCTGCAGAGAAAGGAGAGCACTCTGGGGAGGACACATAGTCTTGCTCCAGCTGTGGCCCCTGTGGGTCACTGCATCCTTTCAGATTAAATAGTGAGAAGATACAATGAACATCTGTCCTCGAGGCAGATCACTCCATCACCTGTCAGTTCATCAAGTATGGGGCAAAGGACAAGAGAGGCAAGAAGGAGGGAAAGGACTCCCAAGCAGAAAACACCTTCCACCAGAATGCAAGGAGACTGCCACTCAAATGCTTTCTTCACTGTCCATACAGAACCTGTCTGCCTGCAGTACCATCAAGACAATGCACTTAAGGTAAGAAAGGCTTCTAGTTCCATGACAGAACTGATGAAGGATAGGGAAGGTCACCAGTACTCCTTTTTATAGCCGAACACAGCTCACTGCTATCAACATAAGTGATTGTTCTTAGGTAAGTGTGGCTATTGATTAAGAATTTGACTTTTTTTCTGGAATTCTGCCAAGAATATGAGATTAAAATTATATTTCTTTGGTGCAGGAATAAAGTTAAGTACACAAAATAAATGTCAGCTATAGTTTATTCAAGTTGATAACCTCAAGCATTACCTCTTACTTTCAATTAGGAACAGATTCCAAATTCATCATAACATTTAAAAAGTTTTTTAGCCTATCTTAACTGTATTTTTATCATATCTTTAAAAATCACAATTATACCAGATTTCACTTTGAACATCACCACTGACTTCATTTAAAAATCTTGGTGAAAAGTTTAAGCAGTTAAAATAGCTTCATCTAAATCTTCACTTGAATCCTAGACAGTTAAATTGCAAATAGGGGAAAAATACAATATTCACATCAATAAGTGAATTTGCATCGTCTCAATGGAAAGCTGTTTCTGGTGATGATTTTTCTGGTCTCATGTAATTTCTCAAGTCACTTCTGGATTATTTTTTTTTTTTTAAGATTCCTTACTGTCTCTGAAGCAGTTTAGCTAGCTATGCCAGCTAAAAAAGAGACCAACATTCACTGGCACGTAACACTTCTTTCAGCTTTCCTTTTGAAAACATTGAGGGAACCAGGGACTTACTTCAGAATGCAATCACTGCTTTATCACTTAAATGACCACAGCTTTCAAGCTTCAAAACACAAGTCTGGAACCTGCCTCTTAACTGGTACTAGAAGAATAAATATAAGAAAGAGCTTCCTCAGATGCCTTAAGAAAACCATCATATCAAAGCATAAAAACCATGCATGCTGCTCACTTCCAAAGTGACACACTCAATTCTCTTCATGTCGTCCTAGGAAAGAGAGGGGCTGCAGAAAGGCATCCAGAATAAGACTAAGTAAGAAAGAAACCCAGCAAGATGGCTTCAGAATAACCACAAACCTTTGTTCTCCATACACATTCATTTAACGCCAACCAAAGCATGCCAGGCAGGTTAAAAATAATGCATTTATGTAAGTGCCCCCCCATACACATATACTCTTGCAAGGTTAAATATGGAGCTCTGAAAGAATGATTTATTGCCACAAGGACAGGGACCCAAAATAGATTGGCAATAAAAGTGATTGGTCCCCGGGGCGTTGAGAACTAATGTAAGCAACATCCTGGCCATGAAAGGCATCTGGGAAAGAGCACCAGAATCATATCAGCCGTCTCAGCCCTGATCCCATCTCTACCCAGTTCCACTCTGGGACAAAATCACATAACCTCCCCGTAAGTCTGACTCATCATCTGTGAAACACAAAAGCTGGTCCAGCTCCATTCTGCAGTATCTCTTTGTTTTGTTCTGGTTTTGAAATTATCCTTATCTTTTCCAGTGTTCCACTCTGAACAAAGAAAGGTAAAGTTTAAATTCCACTGACACGCAAAAATCAAAACAGACGCTGCTAGCTGTCTACTCAACCCACTTTAGCACCAACTGACCTGTCACTATATACCAAGCCTAAGTAAGAATGGTTTACCAGGATTACTCACATGAATAGGGAATTTTCTCTAATAAAGTGTTTAGTGGAGAATGAAGTACGTCAGAGGAGGTGAGACCTTCAGCAGGATGGATGCTGGATGACTACTGCCCTGAAATTCAAAGAAAACTGGAAAACAATGTGAAGGTCCTAACAGCTCTGAAGGAATTACAAAGTACACAGGAGAGGGAAATAGTCCTGAAGGGCCATCTCCTCCACACTCCAGGACACACCAGTCCCCAGAACCCACCTTCAAATCTTGGCAGGTGGCAGCACCTCTGCTCACACACCTCCACTGAATGGGGGGGAGGGGACACAGTAGCTCATTCTATTTTTGAGCTGTTCTGTTAAAAAGTTCTGTCAAGCTGATATCTTCTTTGTTTCATCTACACCATGGGTACCACTTTCAGTCTGTGGCTACAAAAATAAACTTAAATAAAGGAGAAAGAAGGAATAAACAGAAAAGGGGATCAAGCAACTACAGCTGCAGGGCTGGGAAGGTAAAAAAAAAAAAAGTAAGCAATAGAAAGCCTTTGCCTCCACTGATATGCTGGCAATCTCAGGGCCAGGCTCAGACACCCTGAAGAATCCTCCCCAGTCAATGGGAATATATCTTCCCTGTCTGCACATCTTAAAGACAGTACAGAAGGATCTGACAACTCACATTTAAGCAAATCTTTCCTGGAGGTCCCCAGCCAAGGCCACCCTTCAAACCATGATTCCCATGCTTCAAACCTACCAGCGCCTTTGCACACTGTACTAGATAGATGGCACTGGCCTAGATGCCAACCACTAAGATCTGGGGCAGAAATCCAGGGCTGCACAAAGTGAAGGAAGCACTTCTAAAAGGGGTACACACTACCCCTGAGATGGGACAGTTCTTCTAAGGTCAACTGACAATCTGCCCTGGATCCTGACCATGACTTACTTAACTAAAAAAGAAGTTTGTCAAGTCACTTTGGAGGATGAAATAAAGGAATTAAGCAGTAAGTGGTATTGTGTGGACAGGAACTCTAAAATGAACAGGCAACCCGGGGCTATCAAAAGATAAGAGCAGGAAACAGTTAAGAGAGCCAATCAAGACCAGAATGTCTTTGGGGAATCTTGGAAACGAGTCATTTCTCAACTACTACGAATTAAGATGTGAGGAAGTCTAGTCTCAACAGTGCCAAATAAATATACAAATTAAAAAAATAATAATCCATCTCTAGATACAAGAACCTTTCTAACGTTGAGAAGCTGAATTCTGTATAAAACCTATCATTCTGTGACTGGTGATAGAAAAAAGAAAGAACGACGGCTTCCAGGCATGGAGGAAGCATGGTTGGGTTCTGCTCTACCCAGCCAGTCACACACCAAAAGATAAAAACTAAATTCTAAAAAACTGTTAAAGCTTCCATTTGAAGCAGTTGGTGTTTTTCTAAACCTCAGCTTTCTTCAAAGACCTCGCCAGAGATGGAGTAGTGGAGAGTATATTAAACCCAAGTTGACACCGCAGAGACGGAATGTGTCACTTCTAGCCATAACCAATCGGTTAAGATGAATCAAAAATAACCCCGCCAGATAAAGATCAAGAAGGCAGAACTAAACCAGGTATGTAACGGCCCTGCCTCGCCCAAGGCTTGTCGTTGCAATTGCTAGCTCCCAATGACCCAGACTGCCGTCCTGACTTCTCCCAATTTGGGAGTTGACTTTGAAAAGGTCCACTGAGGACCTGAGCCGTTGGCCTCCGGCGCTCATCCCGGTGCAGGCCGCTCACCAGACCCTGAGGCTTTCCCGGCCGTCCTCCGGGAGGCGGGCGAACAGCCTTCTCGCGCCCGCCTTGGCCCGCCCGCCCCTCCGGGTCCTGACCTGGGCCGCTCTCCCCGGCTCTCCAGCGCGGAGTCTGCATCCTCAGTCCGGAGCCTGGCCCGCCAGGGACTGCTCTACGAGCTGCAGGGCCCCGGCCGTCGCCGCTGTCCTCCGCCGCCGCTTCCCGGACCGCAAGCGGGGACGCGGGGACGCCGGCCCGGCTCGCGCGGGATCTGGGCCGGGCCGGGCTTGGGGGAGGCGCCGTCACCGGGGTCCCCGGGACGCCCCGTCACGCCCCCTGCGCCGCACACCCGCGCCCCTCCCGCCCGCCGGACTCCGCGCTAGCTTCCTCCTCGGCCACCTCCGGCTTGCCGGAGCGGACCGGGAGCCACCCCGCACTGCCTCCAGGTCCACGCCACCCACGTAATGCCCGCGAGCACCGGTCCTGCGCCTCTCCCCAGGGCCACCACGGTCCCAGATGTCCTGCCCGGGCCGCCCCAAGAGACAATGGCTCAACTGGACCGCCGCCTCAGCTCGGCCACCGTCCTCGGTCCCTGAGCAGAGGTGCGATGGCTGCCCCGTTTCACAGAACCGTACGCCCAGGCGAGATGACAGGCTAGAGCCCCGAGCAGGGCACTCGCTGATAAGCAGGGTCGGGGCTCCAGTTCCCAGCGGCCCAAGGCCATCACAGGGCAGAGCCAGCTGTCCCCGGTCCCGGTGGACTCGTCCTCCGGGACACCGGCCTCCGCCCACGCCGTCCCCGCCGCCGCCGCCTCCTCGGCCCTCCAGCGAGAGACAAAGAGCCGGCGCCCCAACCCGCGGGGCCGTGGCCGCTGAAACGAGAGGCCGAGGGGTGTCTAGCCTGGCACCAGGGGCGAACGCGGGGAAAGCCAGTAAAGGCGCTCTCCTGGACCAGCCGCAGCACACGGGCGGCGTGGGCAACCTGGCACGCCGGCGTGGACCGCGGAGCCCCGACGCGGCGACCGGACGGGAGCGCGCAGGGCTGGACCGGGCCGGGGACCGGGGCGCGCCGGGCCGGCCGAGAGCGCGAGGCAACCAACCGCGGGACTCACCCGATCGGAAGAAGGCCGCGATGTCGGCCAGGTCCTTGGCGGCCTCCTCGGCGCCCTCGCCGGCGCCACCCCCGCAGCCGGAGCCCGCCGCGCTGGC
>CAJQZJ010034157.1:5504462-5516733 GCA_907164525.1 Lophiomys imhausi | reverse complement strand
GGGAGCCGCGAGCCTGGCGCAGGGCGGGCGCGCGGAGCCACGGCCTCGGCGTGGCCGGCCGGGGCGCGGGCAGCGGCGCGGACACGCGAGGGCTGGGGCCGCGACCGGCGGAGCTCCGCGATCACGGGCGCCGGCGGCAGCAGCGAGACTCCATCTTGCTTTCCAATGGGGAAGGAAGGAGGGGGAGGGAGAAATCACGGCTGAGGGAGCCCGGGTGAAAGGAAAGGGAGAGCAGGGAAAGGAGAGGAAGGAAAAAGAGGGGCTTCGGGAATTTCCGGAGAGCTTCGTTAGGGGCCGTAACGTGGGCTCGGCTGGTGGGCGGGGCCTGGAGGGGCGGGACCATGGAGGGGCGGGGCCGCGCCTGGGAGCCCGGAGGGCGGAATAGGGTGGCTGCGGGAACGTGGAGCGGGCCAGGTCTCCTCCTCCAGGGCAGCTCCAAACCTAGGAGAAGCAGGAACAACTGTGACAGAGCCACACTGGCCTTCCAGGCGGGGCACTGCGCCCCCTGCCAGGACCCTCGCGCCTGCACTGCTTGCGGTCCTAGCGCTGGAGCGGTTTCATTATTATTCATGTCACCCACGGGGCCGGGTGACCAGGGCACAGAGCTGATGTGTCCCTCCCAGGCGTAACGCTGGCAGTGGCATGTAGAAAAGGCTCGATAATTGCTGAATGAGCACAGGCAATGCAAACAGATTATCTGCTCTAGTCTACCGTCTCCTTGTATGTTTAAAAAAAAAAAAATGGGGCTTGTGGGGAATCCCCATCTCTCAAGTGTGCCGGGTCCTCATGCTACCCAGATGTATGCGGAAGATGATGGAGGCAGGGAACACCAGAGGAAAGGGATCTTTAAAGAAAAATGCACACGTTAAGTAAGCTGTGTGGAATATCAAATTCTGCTTTATGTCACGGCTGCAAGATAAGTTCACTGAAGGAGTGGGCACCAGATAATGAAAGATCAAATACTGCAAGACAGCAGATCAACAAATTTCATCAAACTACACTACTATCTGTGTTTAACCGGAGAACAATGGTTAAATGGATGACTAGTGGATAGTGGCCAACAGATCTTTCTCCCTTGGTAGTCTCAGACAAGCAAGGGGAGTAGGCTAGAGGGCTTAGTTTCGTTCAACTCGTGTTCAGCTCACAATAGATGTGTGTAAAGATCTACAGCTGTGTGTATACATTCACGATAGTACATATGCCTGTATCTTCTTGCTCTGTCAATTAACTGGGCCTGGAGACATTTTCATAACAACTCACACATCTAGCATTTAGATCTATCTATCTATCTTTCTATTTATATCTGTGTATGTTCATATCTGTTAGTACATGTATCTGTGTTCATGTGAATGTAAGAGGTCGATACCAAGTATCTAACTCATCAATCACTCCTCACCTTATTTTTTGAGGCAGGGACTCTCACTGAATCTGGACCGCCTTGATTAGTTAGATAGTTGACCAGCAGTACCCAATGATCCTCCTGTCTCTGCCTCCTTAGTGCTGAGAATAGACAAAAACTACTGTATCCAGTCTTTTACTGGGGTGATGAGAATCTGAATTCACGTCCCCATGCTTGCAGAGCAAGTATTTTACCATAGAAGGAACCATTTCTACAGCCCCCAGATCTTGTTTTTAATACAATATCTTTCTCCAATAAAAGAAACTAGGGCTCTTTGGGGAAATGACTGATTCTGATCGTGGGACAGGAAATATTTAACATGGGCCTGAAGCATCCTGTTGTGCCAGAAGGTAAGGAAGTGGCTTCCCAGGAAAAAGTGAGCAGGAATAAAGACTGTCTAAGAGGCATAGGAAACCATTGAAAAAGCTCCTGATAACCAAAGCTAAAACAATTTCAGTAAATATATATATATATAGCACTAGTTAATTATAAGCACGAAATCAGTATTTTTGAGTCCATACTGATGTAAATGAATAAGCAAATGGGGTAGAAGAGACAAATTTCCAATGCAGAAGAATTACAAGTAATTTATGTAGAAACCATGTCCTGAATAAGATGGAGAGGAACTCCCCTCTCCTGAAATATAGGCTGCACACAGTGCTTTCCTTCCAAAGAGAACAAAACTGGTGAGCAACCACAGCTCTGCCCTAGCCTGGTGATGAGGATGAACACAAGAATCAGTAAGTCACCTTGACAGTGTGTATTAGATATGATAAGGATGGCAGCGTGCCCATGTTGTCTTCCCCTCCAAAACCCCTAAGTCCAAAGGAATATAACAACATCCTATGGGTGAGGCACTTTCTATAAAATATGTCACCATCACTCTATCAAACTTTCAAGGTCACCAAAAATGAGAAGAGGCTAATGAACAGGCATAGATAGCTGTGAGAATCCTAAGGTGGTATTAGAACTAAATGCAATGGAGTGGTTTGCTGATGTTGTTTTGTTTTGTGGCAAGTTTTCCATCTGTAGACCAAGATAACCTTGAACTCTCTCTCTCTCCACCCTCTTGCCTTGGCCTCCCAAGTACTAGGAGTGTAAACACAAAGAGTATGTGTGCCGCCATATTCGGCTCAGTGTAGTGGTCTTGATGGCTCTCAAAAAATTCCTGAGATTAAAACTAAGTAAATCTGTCGGGCGTGGTGGCGCACGCCTCTAATCCCAGCGCTCGGGAGGCAGAGGCAGGAGGATCTCTGTGAGTTCAAGGCCAGCCTAGTCTACAAAGTGAGTCCAAGACAGTCAAGGATGCACAGAGAAACCCTGTCTCAAAAAACCTAAGTAAATCTGAATAAAATGTGGAGGTATTAGTCAATAACAGTGAACCCACAGTGCATGAGAAACTGGGTCTGAGGTACATGAGAGCTCTCTTCACAGCTTTTTAGTGAATGTCAACTTTTTTTTTTTTTTTGAGACAGGGTTTCTCTGTGTAACAAGCCCTGACTGTCCTGGACTCACTCTGTAGACCAGAGGAACTTGAACTCACAGAGAACCACCTGCCTCTGCCTCCTGTGCTGGTATTAAAGGCATGCTCCACCATGCCCAGCATGTCAACCTTATTTTAAGATTAAAAAAATACATTTAAAGCTTACTGTTAATCAGGTGATCAGCCTTCTTACAAAACAAAGCAATTCAAGTCAGCAGCTCCACATCTCACAGGGCTTCAGCTCAGGTGTGTTAACAATGTTTCTTCTCTATTTTTTCTCTTAGTTAATTCCTTTCTATAACTTCTTTCCCACCCTTACATGCCAAGCTCCAAGAGGCTTTCAGAGTGAAAACAGAGAAATTGTATCCAGGCCCTGGACATCAAGAACCATGCTGGCGGGCCGGGCATGGTGGCGCACACCTTTAATCCCAGCACTCGGGAGGCAGAGGCAGGTGGATCACTGTGAGTTCGAAGCCAACCTGGTCTACAAAGCAAGTCCAGGACAGCCAGAGGCCAGAGCTGTTACACAGAGAAACCCTGTCTTGAAAAACCAAAGAGAGAGAGAGAGAGAGAGAACCATGCTGGCATGCCTGTTCCTATACCTGCCTAGATTGCCAGCACTGCTGAGAGCAGATTGTGGGCATTGCTGAGGCCAGTCCTTACTGTCACACCCATGAGAACTCAGACCTGCTGACCGCCTTCAGAAAAATCTTCAGCTGCTTACTGTACTGTTCAGTCCAACCCTACCCCAGAAAAAGGCTGCCACAGTCTCCACTCTTAGATCCTCAAGGCTTCCTGGCACAATTTTCTTAGAGACCCACTTTAAGATTAATGCTACCCATCTCTGCCCCCAAAACTAATGAAAGAATAGTTACCCTTCCTGAATTCTAGTTTCATCACTCTTCCTTATATATTTGTTTGGCATAACCGTTTTGTTCTTCAGGAGACTCAGCTTCTAGTATCCAACAAACTTTTCTTTCCAATTCTCTCTACCAGGGATTCTAAAAGTGTGTCTTAAAATTCAAAGCCAAGTGCCAACATTTTTCTTTGCATGCTTCCCATAATAATCCCACCTTTGGCTAGTAAACACACTGTCACATCCCTCCTGCCAAAATAAAATTGTGGAGAAAGGTTTAAAATTTGAGAAAAACTGAAAATTGTTTTTGGATGAGAAGAATACATTAGATGACATCATGCAGCCACAGGCAGATTGACAGCATATTGGTGGTGAACCTTGGAAGTAAGAACTAGAGAAGGCCAACTCCTGTTCCTGGGTAGGGTAAATTCAGGTTACTGGGAGATGGCCTTAAGGGAAATGTAACTGAGTGGTCACATTACTGCTCAGGGCTTTGAGGGTTGGAACAGACAGGGAGTGAATGGTGTGTTTTAGCAATAAAAGATCTCTATTCTAGGGATAGAAATTCTGGCCAATTCTTCTATCTCAGGTACTCAGTCCAAGAAAGGAATGAGAGAGAAATTATGTGTATGAGTATGGAACACACACAGATTGTCCTTGACATTGGAGCATGTGCAGGGAGGTCTAAACCGGGTTTCGCCACAGTTGCTGCTGATCCTATCCAACCTTCAAAATCCAGCTCCAATTTCATCCTCTTTCATGGTAACTCGAGTTGATTTCTCCCTTCTCTGAACTGCACCGCAGTCATTTGGGCATTTAATTGTGTGCCCCCTTCTATTATGTTCAAGTTTTGTGTTCAGCCTAGATCTTGCCTAGAAGATGAAGTAATCCCTTGCAGTTAGCCCTCGTGTGCCAGTGTACTCTCTGTACCTGGAGCTATATGAGGCCGTGAGACAGGAAACAAAATGCAGTGCCGCTCTCCTTGGTAGACACCAGGCCCAGCTAAAAACCTGCATTTCCCAACTTTGGTGTCCATGTACCTAGGTTCTGAACCCCATGAGATACAATCGAACAAGGGCAGATTTATCACTCATGTGGTCTTTGTCTTTCGTAGACAATCTTTAGAAACCCTAGCATACCAGGGAAGGGGCCCTAGGGTGACTGGCAAACAGTACATGGTGCAGGTAGATTACTGCTTGTAACACAAGAAAATGAAGACTTGGTTAAGAGGCTAATATGTCAGGGGTTGAAGTGTATGCCATCCAACCTTCTCTTACCTAGGAAGCTAGTCATATTTTGGGAGGTGGGGGGAGATGTGTGTGCATGTATGTGGGGGCATGCACACAGCATGTGAAGTTCAGAAGTTGATGTTGTTTGTCTTCATCTATCTCTCATTTTCCTCACTTTTGAAACAATCTCTCTCTTAGCCTGGAGACCACTGATTCAGCTAAATTAACTGTCCAGTGAGCTCCAGAAACCCTTCAGTTTCTGCATCCCAGGGCTGAGATTAGAGGGAAAAAACAAACAAAACACCATGGTGAGTGGCTTGTCTTTTTGGCTTGTCTTTTTTGGTTTTTCAAGACACGGTTTCTCTGTGTAATAGTCCTGGCTGTCCTGGACTCACTTTGTAGATCAGGCTGGCCTCAAACTCCCAGAGATCGGCCTGCCTCTGCCTCCTGAGTGCTAGGATTAAAGGCGTGTGCCACCCCCCCACCCGCCCCAATGTTTTTTTTTTTGATGTAGGTGCTGAGGATCTGAACTCAGTGCTTTTACAGCAAGCACTACTGACTGAGCCATGTCCTAGGATCCCCAGCCCCAGTTCTTGTTGACACTTCTTACAGTTTTCCACCAAAGGAACCCTTAAAATAAAGGTGAGTGAAGAAGCAGGAGATAATTATTTCCTTGAGAGTCTGGGAGAGGACCACAAGGAGCCACCATGTGACAAACATGTCGGGGTTTTTTTTTTTCTTCAAAACAATGTGAAATATTTTCTTCTTATTATTCATCTGTATTTATTTTAATATAAATATTATGTCTTAACTTGTTTCCTAGTTGAGAGGGGTGGAACTGTATGTCTCCCACTTCCAAACGGAAATGCTGGCTCATAACCCTGAATACCTTAAAACGTAATTTCATTTGGGAATAAGGCTGTGACAGATATAATTATTCAAGACTGGGGTCCTGCTGAAGTGGTGTCCTTGTAAGAGAATGGCCTGGTGAGGAAAAAAACGGAGAATGCCACCCAAAGTTCAGTTGATATGATGCATCTGGGTCAAACAAAGGCTACTGGCAAATCACTAAATCCACCAAGAGGCCAGGAAGGCTTTTCCTACTGGTTTCAGAAGGATCATGGTCCTGCCCAAGTGTGATTCCGACTTGTGGACTAAAGAAGTCTGAAGTTTCATGAAGCCTGGGGTGATAAACATCTGTTTGTAAAGCCTCCTGGTTCTTAGTACTTAATGTCATAGTAGCCCCAGAAAATTAATACATAAACCAATACGCATGTCCAGTATATTGGAGTTTTTTAGTGGCTGCCATTGTTGGAATAGAGTCATCTTGTGGATAATGTTGGTTGGAGGCCAATGGCAAAGAAAGAAAAGAAAAGAAGGAAGGAAAAAACGATATGGGGAATTCAACTTAAGTGGCTATAGGAATAGATGTAAATGAAAACATGTTGTGAAAATGTCTAGTTGGTGACGACCTTTGCTTTGCTCACATTTTCTAAGGCCTAAAATCTGACTTGGATAATCCCATCAGTTTGGCCTGTGGTGATGCACCCCAGCTGTGTCATATAAAAGTAGATGGCATCATAACTTGAGTCTGTGTGAGAGGAAGACAGGGAGGTCAGGAAGGTAACTACCTCAGTCTCTTATAGTAACCCTCTCCAAATATCTAACCAGAGTCCCATGAGAACTATACTAATTTACAGTGGTGTGCCCAGTGACCTGGCCATTCTGCACTAGTTCATGTCTCTTAAAGGTCCCACATAACCTCTCAGCACTGGAAACAAGCTTCCAACACATTGGACCTTTCAGGAACACATCCCAATTGTATCAAAATTGTAGAACTAAGCCAGATGTGGTGGTACACGCTGTAAGGGGAGTTAGATTAATATAAATTAGATTTAGTGAATATCTAGGGGTTTCTGATACAGTCTCTTAATATGGGGCATGAAGATCAACTTGGCTGTGGGCAGTTGGCATAGCAGCATATGGACTAAAAAAACAAGGTTTATGGTCTGGCATTGTTTTCAGCTGCTAATAGCCTTAGGAAGTGGGCAGAGCCCAGATTAGGCTGAAGTCAGGTGAAACAAGGAGATATCCTATTTAAGGACCCAGTAGGTAGAGCCCGAGAGTTCCCACACTAGAGAGTTCCCACATTAGAGACAACGGAGATGCAGGGCAGTTTGTATCATCTGATGGAGAAAATGCTGGTGAACTGAAAAGCTGATCTCAAACAGAGCTGAAAAGTTATGGCCAGTTTTCCCTGAGGCAGAAAGAAGCTGGTGAGCAGAAAAGGCCTCAGCAAAGTAGCAAAAGGACAAGGACTAAACCCTGTGGCACAGCTTTTGCCTAGAGGGGTTTGACCTGTTCAAACAGTGGCCTGAATGGAACTGTGGCCAGCCTCAAAGACTGAGGCAGAGCGGCTGAGTGGCCAATACAAAATTATGGACAGTTGAGGCCTTCAGAGAGAAGAAAGCCTCAAGCTTCATTTAAGGTGAAGCTGCCATAGCCAATTTACCCTAAAGGACCTATGTCTGAGATACTCCTGAAGAAAGACTGTTGACTAAATGCCTTAAAGGATCTACTCCTGAGGTGTTCTTGAAGACTGAGGATCTGCCCCATAGACTATATCCTCCTACAAGGTTAGGATAAGTTTTTAGATAAGAGTTGATATAGGTATTAATAGGTTTAGTTTTTAGGTAACAGGGGTCAATAGTCATTCTTAGGGCTAGTAGTTAGGTAATTATTAATAACTATGTGCACTTATAACACATTTGTATTTGTTATAAATTTGTTATGTATTTTTGTAGCAGAGAAAAAGCAATGATACAATGATACCAGAACCAAAACATAAAAGTAGATTTGTTTCTGACATGAGCTCAGCCTTAGAAGTTGCTAAGTTTGGCTATTACTATTATATAAATGAGAGAAGTATTAGAAGGGACATTATTTGTATTTGCTAACTCATTTTCGAACTGATCAATGTTCCAGTAGCTAAGAACTGCTGACTTCCACTTCCCTGCCAGTAATTTTTAAAATCCCAAATTGATAGTTTTCCCATCTACATTTACTACATTTGTAGACTCTGAACTTTTCTACCTAGCAAGATCCTCTCATTCCTGACCAACTTTTGGTCTTCAGGATTTCTCAGCAGGGGATAAATACTCCCAGGAGTGCCTAACACCTTAAATCTTTATCACTTAATCCCTCCTAGGGAAGACTGGTGGCTTAGCAGAACATCAGCTCAGAGTAATACTGGATGAAGGAACTGAGAGAGCAATGAAAGTCAGCAGTAAGAAGAGCATCTACTTTGCTTTTGTACAGGGCAGGGCTGGCTTGGTAATGCGATGCCACTGATTACACACTGAATCACCACAGTTCCTATTATGGGGGGCGGGGGGAAGCCATGTAAAGACTTCATGTCCAGTTTAGGGCTGTTTCGGAAGCCTTCATTTATACATCAAAGAATCACTTAGTTGCTACTGTGTAGTCTGCCAGACTGAAGAAAATAAGCCAGACCCTTTGGCTCACAGACTGACTTTCCACTGGAGGTCAAGGTGTGTGCCAGATAATAAAATGTAAATCTCTTGTAGAAGAGGGATACGTGTAACAAAGGAAAAGGCTAGAAGTCTAGGGGAAAGGGCAGTGAGCAACATCACATTTACAGTACAACATAGAAAATAAAATGGGTGTTGGTCCAGGGAAAGAGGACCTAAGGAGAAACACAAAAGTTCCAAAGCAGAAGCCCCTACTCAGAGAACACTGGCAAGGTCATTGTGGCTGGGTAGGGGAGAAATGTGAAATGTAGTTGTTGGGACACAGAAACCTTATAATTTCAGGTCTCCTGGGTGTTGGCTGATGGCTGCCTTTTCTAGGAGTGAGATGGTAGATGTAGACTGTTGTTGTAGAAGAAGAAAGTGATTTTAGGCTGAAATAATTACATGGATTCATCAGAACATTAGGAAACAAACAGATTCTTCTAAAAAGGATGTTCTGGAAATGTTGGACATCTCAGAGCATGCATACCATGTTACCTTTCCATATCTGAGAAATTTTAAATTTTAATAAACTTCAGGAAAGGTCGACAGCCTGAAATTCATCTCGTTCCTAAAGTTCTGGGTAGGAAATTATGGACACAAAGACTCTATTCCAACTAAGTGTGGTTGTACATGCACATGATTGTAGGACAAAGGAAACTTTAGCAGTAGGATCACGAGCTCAAAGCCAACCTGGGAAATAAGACCCTATCTTAAGGAGAGAAAGAAAAAAATGGTCTAGGAGACTTGTGCAAATGGTTAGTAAGTACATAAAAAGATGCTGAGTGACATGAGCCACGGGGGAATGCAAACCCAACCACAGGGATTTACCACTCTATACCCACTAGAGTGGTAAAAATAAAAAGACAGTAGCAAGTGACAAGGACATAAAGGAAATGGTAGAAATGTAAAACAGTACAGCTGCTTCAGAAAACATATTGGAAGTTCGTCCAATGGTTAAACATAGAGTTACCATAGGAGCTGGTGATGGTGGATATGCACCCAAGAGAAGGGAGGCATAGGTCCACACAGAAACCTGTATGCAGATATCCACAGCAGTGTGATTCACAGTGGCTAAAAAGTGGAAATGCTCCAAATACCATCAGACGAGTCTATAAAGAGTTTTCATTTCATATGATGGGGAGATTATCCATCCATAAAAAGGAAGTGCCAATACTTTCTGCAGTATGGGTAAGCCAAAACAACATTCTACTAAGAGAGAGAAACCAGACACAAACGGCAAAGACTGTATGATTCCACTTATATGAAATGTCCAGGAAAGGCAAATCAGGGACATCCTGATCTGAAATGAGCAGTGCTAAAACGCATGTATCTGCCATACAAGGTTCCTCCCACTAGACAGAAAACACCAAGCACCATGAGATTCAGGAGTGTGAGCATGAGCTTCACCATCCTCCAGTGCAGTCCTCATGGGGCCAGTTGGCATCTGGTGTGGCAGGTGCTATCTCTGGCTGTGATGTAGGGTGCTACCCTCCAACAGCCAGCTGGGAAGTAGGGATCTTTCATCCACTTTTCTACAGGAAAGACATGGCCAATTGTTTCCACCAAGCTCTGCAGTTGGATATAGAGAATGCAGCTGCTGATGCCAATGTATCTTCAGTCAAGTCCTAAAGAGGTTCCACAAAAAAAAAAAAAAAAAAAAAAAAAAACGAGAGAAATAAAACCATAAAACCAGAGCAATAGACTCTCAGATATTGTGGAACATAAGGCTGATAACTTACCTTCTAAAACAGCCATTGCTACAATTATTAGAAACAATAGTTTGGAAGTAAGCACCAACCCATAGCTTACAAAGGAAGAAATCAGCAGAATTGATGTCCCATCTTCCCTGCTTCTGCTAGTGCTCCCCATTGGCTCCACCTATCTAGCAGCCAAGAAGAAAGGGAGGAGCCTGTAGATCTTCCTATAGGCCAGTTTCATGAGAACAGAACAGGCCAGAGCAGAAGCAGAGAGCAGATCTGTTCTGCCATGCACTGCTCCAGTCATAAATTGGTCAAGGGCACCCAACAGCTCTGTGAGCCTGACAGTGTATACGGAACACTAAGTGGACAGACTAGGTTGAAAAGAGAAGTCCAGTCACTTAACAAGACAGTTATGATTACAAAGGGGGAATATATGTTCAAGTAAGCAAGAAGGGCCAAGGAATTCAGAGAACAGAGAAACCTTTTTCACAGTGGGTGATGAGGGAAGAGTTTCTAGATCAGAATTTCATTTGCTGCTGACCAAAAGACAATGCTCATGATACAAAGTAAACACAATGTGATCTTTTAAATAGATGTGGAGATAGAGTTTCTAATCAGAGGAAAGGGATACTGGTTGTCTGTGCATTGACATCCTGTGCCATCCTTTTCTGGCTGGCCTGGAGCTCACTATATAGACTGGGCTGGCCTTGGACTCACAAAGATCCACCTGCCTCTGCCTCCTGAGTGCTAGAATGAAAGGTGTGTGCAACAACTACCCATTGTTATGGAAGCTTCTGAATTTGATTATTTAAGTCTTACTTTTTATTGACTTGTGAGAAGCTGGAAGGGACTTAGGAAATGCTAGGACAGATCATAAGGTTGGAGGGAAGGTTCTGAATACCAGTAATCACTGAAAGCCCAGTTAATTGAACAGTACCATGGAGGGGACACAGTTAGTTCAAAATCTTTTTGTTTGTTTATTTTTTGTTTTTTGAGACAAGGTTTCTTCTCTATGTAGCCCTAACTATCCTGGAACTCACTCTATAGACCAGGCTGGCTTCAAAACCCCCCTGACTCTGCCTCCTGAATGCTTAATTAAAGTTGTGCACCATCATGTCCAGCAAAACCTATCCAAAATCTAGAGGAGTAGGTGATATTGAGAAGAACCAAGCGTAGATAAGGAAAGAAGCTCCCATAACAAAGACAGAGGCAAATGTGCCAGAGAAGAAATGTATGTAAGGCTGTGTCAGACAATCCTATGAAAGGCAAATCAGGACAAAGTTGAAACAGGTCTTGACTGCCAAATCAACAACTCCACAAACAGCCAATCTGAGAGAGGGACCTTCTGCTTGAGAGCGGAGCAATCCATCAACACATCAGAAATGTTGAATAAGACATTAAGCTAACTGATATTTGCAATGTGGACTGAAGAATGAAACGATGACCCAGGATAAAACTAAAGGGCTGTCTTGGCATTCTATATCAGTGCTTTCAAGTGATACCCAGACTGGGTTACAAGAAAGTAAGCTTATTTGTTCTTTAGTGCAACCAGTGGGAATGTATACAGGCCCAGAGCCATTTCTCTCCAACCTCGCCGTGTCTAGTGTCGTGAATAAATAAGCTGATTTCTATGTGTGCCCCAATATTACATAGTTGTGAGGCACTGTTACAAAGGAATGATTAGACCAATGACAGTAGCAACATGAGGAGGGAAATGGCATACACAGTAAGAAGTAAAAGCCTGACTGCTTCAATAGGAGACAGCAGCCATCCAGATGGTCACCTAATGACTGGAGGAAAGATTTGGAGCTCACAAATAATAATAGGATGACATAATAGGAAAATAATAGAATAACAGCTAGAAACATCTCAGGAGGAGGAGTCCTTGCAGACAGTGGAATGATCTAACTTTCAGGGTTCAGGAAGAACTCCTAGCATCCCTGATGGTCCAGGACATGGGAGTGAGTCATACGTAGCTGGGTATAAAACTTCTTTCTGGCTGTGAGTAAACAGCACCTTTCATGGGAGTGAGTCATACGTAGCTGGGTATAAAACTTCTTTCTGGCTGTGA
>CAJQZJ010034157.1:5461979-5504452 GCA_907164525.1 Lophiomys imhausi | reverse complement strand
GCTGGGTATAAAACTTCTTTCTGGCTGTGAGTAAACAGCACCTTTCAGATGGTAACAATCTTCACGCATGTGTTGCAGTCCATGCATGTGGGAGATGTCCCCGCCACCTCCTTTGCCTTTTGTTCCAAGACACAGATTCTTCCCTGCAAAGAGACTCAGGTAGTTACCTCCCACGTGCAGAGGGAACCTCCACTTGTGTCTTTTCAGCAAAGCAGTTCTCTAGTCAGCTCTTCCCAACCATGCCGACATAAGGAAAGCAGCCGCCATCTAGTACCTGAAGTATAACCTGGTAATTCTTGCCCATGTGGGTGAGATTGACATTCGAAGCTATTTAAAATCTTTCATTGTCCTAATACATTCGCTCTCTTCATAAAAAAATCCTCTCATTGGCAACATCTCCTTGAGCACTATTGTTTGCCTTCCTTTCTTGCCCCCTTTCTCTAGTGTTATGTAGCGGATGCCCCTTCTATTTCTCCTCCTCTAGGAAGGATGGAGAAGCCAGTGCTCAGGCAACAGTGCTCATAACACGAGTCTGTATTAAACTACAGAGAAGCCTCAATCTGGAATACTAAAAACTACCCTAGACAGAACATGTCCAGATCATGTTGCCCAGGAATTCCACAGAGAGAATGTAGATTTTTATATTATGCATAAGCTGCATTTGTAGATGCTGGCCTTATGTTACTTAATTTCCCCATAATAAATAAAAACCCATGTGTTCACTGTTTTAGACTCTGGTAGTAAGTAGGAAAGTTTATCTCTGCTGACAGATGGCTATGCTTCCTCTCCTGAGCTAATGCAGACTGTATAGCTCACGGTGTGGGTTTTTTTTTTATTCCTTGGAAGCATTCAGAATTAAGTGGCGAGCTTATCTGTATTGGTCTTACAATAAACACCCCTTTGTGTTGTGGATTCCGTTCTTTTACATTTGTTCTTTTAAGTTTTTACCTTTTTTTTACTCCAAGTTTCTTTGAGTTTTCCCCCTGATGGGGTGATGTTATGCATTCTAAATGTTAACTAATTGGTCCTGCTTGCTGTCTGTTACTTTGTATTCTAATCATTGTCTCTGATTGGTGGAATAAATGCTGAGGCCTGAGATTGGGTGAAGATAGAGGTAGTCGGGACTAAGTAGAGGGCTTCTGAAGCAGAATGGTTCTTGGGTAGAAGCCTCAGTAGATGCAGTAGAAGGAGCCTCCAAAAGAAGCTTCCAGGTAGAAGAAAGACAAGCAGCTGGATCAGGAAGGAGGGCACATGCCATGGGTTAGAGAAAAGAATGTCATTCCACATGGCTAGGAACATTGGCAGAGCATGGAAAATAGCAACCCAGGGGACATATGTATATATGGAATCATATTTGGGAAATAGAATTGAGAGCTAGCTTAGATGGGCTAAGATTGCACAATCCAGGCCAAGGTTTGTTAAAATCCATTGGTGTCTGTGTGCTTATTTATAATGGTGAGTTAAGGATTAACAACTGCTGACTAATTAAATATAAGTAAATAACTTAATTAGCCATTTTTCTACATTTTCCCCTGAAAAATGTTGTGGGGCAAGGGGATAGATGGATGGTTGGATGGATTGATGGTATGATGGCATGATGGTTAATTCCTTTGTCAGTTTAACTGGATTTGGAATCATCTACCTGGCACACCTCTAGGTGTGGCTATAAGAGCATTTCCAGGGAAGTGTCATTGAAAAGAGAAGAGCTATCCTGAATGTGGGAGCATCATCTCATAGGCTTAGGTCCCACACTGAATGGAAAGGAGGACAAATAAAGTAGAAAACATGAGCAGCATTTGTTTCTCTTTGCCACACAAGCATCTGGATCACATTCCTGCTGGCATTTCTCCCTACCATGACTGGCTCTTCCCCCAAAACGGTGAACCAAAATAAACCCTTCCTCAAGTCCCTTTGTCAGGTGTTTTGCTAGAGTGATAATAAAATGAACAAATCCAGATGGCTGTATGAAAGACTAGTGATTAGGTATACACATCAGTTCAACTCAATTGTTTAGCAAGAGAGAAAGATTGACTCTAACAAGATTCACCTTCTATGCCGGGTGTGGTGGCACAGGCCTTTAATCCCAGCACTTGGGAGGCAGAGGCAGGCAGATCTCTGTGAGTTCAGGACCAGCCTGGTCTACAAAATGAGTCCAGGACAGCCAGGACTACACAGAGAAACCCTGTCTTGAAAAACTTTTTTAAAAAAGATTCACCGGGGCTGGAGAGATGGCTCAGCTGTTAAGAGCACTGGCTGCTCTTCCAAAGAACCCGAGTTCAAATCCCAGCACCCACATGGCAGTTCACAGCTGTCTGGTGCACGCCTTTAATCCCAGCACTTGGGAGACAGAGGAAGGTGGATCTCTGTGAGTTCAAGGCCCGGCTGAACTACAGAGTAAATTCCAGGACAGCCAGGGCTGTTACACAGAGAAACCCTGTCTTGAAAAAACAAACAAACAAAAAACCCAAAAAAAGATTCACCTTCTTTCTGGCCTTCTTTTGTGCTATAATACCAACTTAGTTACTGTATTTGTATAAATACAGGAAGTTTAGCAGGGCAGGGTGGCACACACATTTTTAATCCCATCACTTGGGAGACAGAGGCAGCAGGATCTCTTGACTTAGAGGCCAGGAGACTGAGTTTTGGGACAATAACAAATGGATCCTTAATGTCACACTAAGGAATCTGAAGGTCATTCCTAAGGGTAAAGAGTGAATTAACGTTTTTTGAAGCCCTTCAGGAAGCTCATCAGACTTGCAGAGAAAGAAGGGACCTAAACTTTGAACAGGTGCAGAGGGACAGAGCTTACTGCAAGACAGAAGCCTGCTTTCAGTTCACCTGAGGCCCTTTCTCAGGGCTCCCCAGCTCAAGGCACGTGTTTCATGATCATGAATATTCAATGTTTACTGGCTAGCTAACTCACTACAAAAACAGAGCATTGGAGAGGTAGCTGCTAGTTTACATCCGACACATAACTGTCGCAGAGAAAGAGAATTAACGGAGAATGGCATAGGTTTTTTAAACTGCAAAGCACTCTCTTAGTGACACACCTCCTCCAACAAGGCCACACCTCTTAATCTTTCCCAAATAGTTCCTACCAACCAAGAAACAACCATTCAAATATATGCAGCTATGGGAACCATTCTCATTCAAACCACAACAAGAACCTTTAGGAATTAAAGCCTACCTGGAGGAGGTAGGTCATCGGTCTAGGTCCTTGAGGTATGTAATATTCCTGGCTTCTTCCTGTCATACTTTATGCTTGCTGATCCTTTAACATGTGAATAAGTCACCTTTGCAAAGTTCCTACTATTAAGGATGGAGTAGTTTAAATCATCATGCCTTCCCTACTGTCGGATGTGACATCAAAAACTGTGAACTAAAATAGACCTCTCCTCTCCTAAATTCCTTCTGCCGGGTACTTTACCACAGTGACAAGAAAAGCAACCACAGAGCTGTATTCTCAACTGGGGACCCCTATGTTAAAATCCATATTGTGACAAGCAGACTATCAGAGGATATTGCTGAAGCCTCACAGTCCCACATTTGGTGTCACATCTGGAAGCAATGCTACTGGAACAGCTTAATCCAAGCAGGCTGGATCTCAGCCTTATGCATGCAGGGCTGGTGTGGCTCAGCCGAAGAACCCCCATTTGTCCCACAGTCTTCTTTCAAACCTGTGTCCTCCACTCGGCCTCTGTTTCTATTTCTGTTCTTGCTGTCTGGGATACAGTGCCTCTTCTTTTTAAGTTCCAGGCTGACTTTTCTTCTCACATTTTCAGAGTTATTTTCCCTTATGACTGCCTGAGGTGCTTAAATGACTCCCACTAACGCCTAGGGAGCTGGGTCTAGCTCAGTCATGCTTTGTATCTGACACAGCATCTGATACAACTCCCCGCAGACTTAGTCAATATTCAATACTTGCCTGCTGATACCCTGAATAACAAAATCTGATCTTCCTCTTTTATTCTGAGGCAGGAATGTTAGTCATGTTATTGCCTATCATGAGATGATTTTTAAACCCATTCTTCAGTTCACCTTGCTCTAGTTCAGCAACAGAAGGCTTTAGAGAGCTTTTTCATATATGCAAGTCCTGAGATAAGCTTTTGAAACCCTTTCCAGTATGATGTGAAGCACACCAGTGTGACCGAAAATCCCTTTCCTCATTTTTCCCTTTGCAAAAAAAGAACAAAGCCATGCCTCCCAAACCAAGATGGTTTAGGAACTAGATGAACCACTCTGCTTCTCTAAACATCTTTCTTTTTCTTGCCCCTGATTATGGGTTGAAAACCAACAGCCAAAAATAAAGGGTGTAGGAAGACAGGAAGAAAAGGGAAAAACCCGGACGGACCTTTCAGCCTTTGAAGGAAATGGCCTTTGGTTGTTTATTCTCTCTGTTAAAATGAAGACTCATCAAGTATTAATAGAATTACCAATGTAGATATTGGTTATCCCTATGTTCTAGGCACTGTGCTACTAACAAGGTAGAATGTGATATCTGTTTCCAAACTGTTGTTTTTCTTTAACATTTGTGCATTAAAAAAAAATTACCACAGGGCTGGTAATTTGTATGAGATTTCATTCTGTGCTGGTATATTAGTCACCTTTCTATTGCTGTGACAAAATGCCTAAGATATGCTAAGAGAAAGAAAAGTTTATTTTTGACTTAAGAGTCTAGAAGTTTCACTGTGTGGTCATCTGGCTCTGCTGCACTTGGCCTGTACAGCACAGTTCATAGAAGGATGTACAGCAGAAGGGCCTGATTGCGTGGCATCATGGAAGAAAGAGGAACAGGAAAAAGTTGGAAGCTTGATATTTCCTTTAAGAGTACACCCCAGTAACCTAACATTTCCACTTGGATCCCACCAGTTAAAGTTTCCACCACCTTCTAAAGTACCACTGGGGACCAGTCTGTCAACATGGACTTTTGACAGGCACACTGATGGTCACTGGTGTCAGTTTTCTCCTCTCGATTGGACCACAGACCACAGTTTCCAGACCTCCCACAGTGGGGCTATGGCATTGTCCATTCTGTCCACTAGAATTCATATACCCTCGCTCTCTCTTCCCTGTTCATATCAACCTCATGGACCACACGTCCTCAAAAGAACAGAGGTGCTCAACTTGCAGTGGAGAGTGGCATTAGTAAGGTATACTTTTAATAAGTCACTGAAATGTAAGGCTCTACTTGTTAGCCCAGCCCTGTAGCTAGTACATATTCTTTCTCCAGTTGAAAGTTTTTCTTTTGATTGTCTCTTTAGTGGGTATACATTCGTTCAATTTCCTAGCCTCTTTTCTCTCCACATCATGAACCTTTTGCAATGAATGTATGTCTTAGACATCAAGTGCTGATTTTAGTTCCTGACTTTAAAACCACAATATTTTTATTAATTCTTTGAGAATTTTGAGAACATCATGCTATGTGTTTTGATCTTATTCACCCTCATTCCTTTTCCTAACTCCTCCCAGACCTACCCTTTACATTCCTACCCCTCCCAACTTTGTGTTCTCTCTCTTTTGTCATTTAAATTATACATCAAGTCTAATTTATGCTGTATATATATGTATATTCATATTGGATGTTGTTGTGGAGCACTGTGTTTGATTCTGTTCTCTTCCCACTGCAGTGTACAATAATGTCCTCTGTACTTGCTTATTTTTCCTAACAGGGATGTGTGTCTGTGGTAGACCCTCTATTGCACAATCCAGACCTCCCTTCAGTGAAAGACTTATTGCCTGATGTGCTGGGAGCAGAGTTAGCAGACAGCCTTCAGCTGTCACACTGTCTTGAGGAATTGCTTCTTTCTGCCCAAGGTCTCATCCACTCCCAAGGAAGCTCATATACAGAATGCTCTGGAGGATGATGGCTGCACTATCATAGCCAGACTTAATGGGCTCTTCCAACTCTTGGAGGTTAGTCAAGACATTTATTGGGCATCCTTTGAGCTGACAATTGTATAATGGTCTCTCACGTTACAAACAGACTAAGACATTCGCTCATGTTAACAGGCCGACCTCTGTTGCATTGTAAGGCATGAAGACAAAATGAAGAAACTGGTTGCATTGTGATAGTCATCATGCGACATTTATATAAAAAAAATCAATTTGTACCAAGTAGCACCCTGTGAGATAATAGAAACTGGTTTTTCCATCTTGTAGAAATGTAGTTGTGGGGCAAGCAAGGAAAGACTTTGTTATTCAAAATTTAATACTTAGTGTGCATTTATGATTTGGCTAGGGCCACCTTAAACACATGACTGACTGGTGAAAAGACCCACATTGTTTTTCAGAGTATGTATAGGTTAGGGTTATACTCAGGACACCATAGTTTAATGAACTGGCCGATGATGACATATTAAGAATAATAATTCGATTTGAATTCAGGTCTTTCAAAATAAATAACAAGGTTTTGTTTAATTGAAGACAATAAGGAGTGACACTGAAAACTGAGAAAGAAGGGAAGGCTGAGGGCAAGGAGGGAGTTACTGGAGTTAGAATTCAGTTCTTTTCAAGTCCTGACATTAAAGATACAGTAGGAGAGTTTGCTATCAGGCCAGTAAGACAAATCTTTTGATTATTGATAAAATTCAAAATACATTGTAGAAATGCAAGACTGTCATGAAAAATAATTACAATTGATAGGACATGGTAGAGGCTGGGTTAGCTCTTAAAGATTGTGTTGGTTTTATTGAAAATGACCCCCACAGACTCATAGGGAGTGGCACTATTAGGAACTTTGGCTTCCTTGAAGTAGGTGTTTCACTGGGGGTGGACTTTGAGGTTGCAAATGTTCAAGCTAGGTCCATTGGCCCTCCCTTCCCAATGCCTGTGGATCCAGATGTAGAACTCTCAGCTTCTTCTCCAGCATCATGTCCATGCTTTCCAACACGATGACAATGGACTAAATGTTTTCCTTTACACAAGTTGCTGTGGTCATGGTGTCTCTTCACAACAACAGGACACTAAGACAGAGATTTATGTTCCTTGCCAATATTATTGCAGACACAGGAAAACTTATCACTTCTAGTGAATGGATACCACTCTTATCACTGAGTATACACACACACACACACACACACACACACACACACACACACACAACTATATTACTGCTTCTTCCATCCCCTCTCTGAATTTATACAAATAGTAGAATTTATACAAATAGTAGGGAGACATCCAAACAGAAGAAATGTTCCCTGGAGACCCTCGCTATGTGGTGTGGTTCCCAATGGGTCTGAAGGTCCCGAGGATCTTGCCTCCACTTCAGCTAATGCTTAATCTATTATTTACATCCTATGTGAATGTTCTTTGTGGGAGACTTCTGTTTACACAACCAAAACATAGTATAACTACTCACAGATTTCTAGTATTAAGGACCAAGAAAGTATTAAATGTGATATTCAGTCTTGCCATTAACACATGTGTAAAGGGAGAGTTGAGACACAGAAGTTACTGTGTGGCATCCAAGGGACTGAATGTCCTCAGTCTCTGAGACTACTTTGCTAGCCAGCAGGGTTGTGTGTCATCATTTTAAAACTAGATGCCATATCATAATTGCCTACTCTCTAGATACCAGTCATAGATGAGCATGCCTTCTTAGTCTCTACCATCCTGAATGTGCATTATGTTTTGTTATTCTCTACATTCTGGAAGCCCACATCTGATCCCTGTTCTTCATGCTATCAAGCCAGAACCATGGAGGTGCTTTCCCTTAAGGTGGTCTTAGCTTGCCGATTAGATTCTCTTACTGAAAACTTGTGGTGTTTCTTTAGTTAGAGTTTCTCAGGGGATGTTAGGATACATCAGCTCTCTGATTTCACTCACACTGTGACAGGAAAGGATTGTATGTTCGTGTTGGGAACACCCTAGTTTTTTTTTTTTCCGAACCTCCATCTAGGCTGAGCTCTTCTTTTTACACCCTTCCAGCATGGGCATGTTTAGAGTCCCATGTTTAGAGTCAGCCTTTAGGGCACTAGCCAGTTTACTAACTCTTGTGTTTTTAGAAGGTAGCTCGCTCAACCCTGAATGAAAACAGAAATCCCTGGGATGAGCCCAGCAAGAGCATTCTTGGTTTGTGTCTTGGAGATGGCTCCTCCTCCATGCCAGCATCCAGGTGACCTGATGCTCCAGGGGCCCCTTTAAGGGCAGTATCACTGTTGTGTTCTGAAATGTTGCAGAAGTGTCATGGTGAGCTGTGCCCAGTGCCTGGAAGAGTACTCGTTTGTAACCAGCCTTTTCCTGCAGGGAAATCTTGTTCTCTTCATCCACTGTGCTGTGTCATAGGGATGCCAAGTATGTGCCAGAGAAAATGATATGGTATCCAGCCACGGAAGTGCATAGTTCCTGTGTTTTAAAAATCTTCTCCTTTTTCTAGCTTTATAAGGAGGAAGAGAAAGGTTTCTCTTGGTTCAATCAACAGAGGATGCACACAGGTGGCCCCTGGAAAGTTCCTGCTGCAACTTAACTACAGTTTCTAGGGACTTCTAGGCCTGTGGGTGTGAAACACACAGAGAGTGCCAAAGTTTGACAGGCAGAAGCTGCAGAAAACTAATGAACCATTGTCGGTGCTTATGGCTTGGTCTCCTGGGGGCTGGGGCCTCTCTAGGGAGCCCCTGCTCTTGGCAGCAGCTCAGCTACAGCTTCATCAGCTGCTAGCACCCATGCTGGGGGACACAGACTTTTCTGTGTCCCTTCCCACCCAACAGGGCCAAGACACTGACCTCCAAGTCACAGAATCAGCAGCAGCTTTCAACTTGGGCCTTTTGTCTCTGAACAACAGTTAGCCATGGCTTTCAAAGGCTTTGGCCTCAGAGTCTTTCACAGGGCGATTTCCCTCCCTGTGGGTCCCCCCCCAACCCCCCACCCCCGTCTTTGTCTTACTTCTTGTCTAAGGGACCTCTCTGTCTTTGGAGGGACTTCCGGAAGAGCCAGTGACAAGGAGCCCTTCCGGGAAAACCATGGTGACGGACCTTCAGGGTCAGCTGAGGTTGCAGTAGGGGCAACACTGGTGAATAGCAGACCATCATTGTCCCCCTGTCACTCTCCTCCAAAGAATGCAGAACACACTTAAAGGGGATTCAGGAGTCGGCGGCTAGTTAGTGATGCCAGATGGAGATAAACATCAAATTCTAAGAATTCTTATTTTGGGGGACTCCTGGTAAATATATAAGGGTTTGTTTGAGCTTGTGAAATACAAAACTGCCTCAAAGGGGTGCTAGTTTTCTTGAGGCAATGAAACAAAGCTGATGGATCCAGATTGGAATTATCCCTTACAATAATTGCTAGGGTATAACTTTCTACCGCCCAACATGAAGTTGGTACTCATCTTTTGCAAGTGTTTGTGGCTTACATAATTCAATAATTATATATTGAATAATAACAGTGAGAAGATTGCCAGAAACCTAGGAGTGAATAATAAGGCATGAGTTAGGGAAGACTACCTTCAGTAGGATGCCTATAGTCCCAGCATGTGGAAGACTGAGGCAGGAAGATCACCTGAGACCAGACTATGTGCATAGTAAGGCACTATCAAAGAACAAATATTTAAAATGGTCAATAAAATACTGCTCACAGGCTGTGGTACTGTACTCATGGAAAACATAAAGAGAGAAAGGAATCATGAATATACTTAAGTGATTTAGGAAAAAAGTCAGATACACACACAAAAGGCAAAAAAAAAATCCATCATGCTATCTGTTACTGTGGAATTATAGGTGACTAAGTGATTATTTTTCCATTTTAATAGTGTGCTTGCCTATGTCGGTTTGTCTTCCTGTTTGTATGTGTGTGTGTGTGTGTGTGTGTTTTCGTGCATGCACTTGCTTGTATGTGTATGTGTAGATTCAGAGATTGATGCCCAGTGTTCTTCAATTACAGTTTTACCTCACTTACTGAGACACAGTCTCTCACTGGGTGAGTATCAAGTGAGACCCTAAGCTCTATTTCCCCCACTGCTAGGGTTGCAGGATGATGCTGCAAGGCCCAGTTTTTTGTTTTTGTTTTGTTTTGTTTGGGTTTTTGGTTTTTCGAGACAGGGTTTCTCTATGTAGCCCTGGCTGCCCTGGACTCACTTTGTAGACCAGGCTGGCCTTGAACTCACAGAGATCCGCCTGTCTCTGCCTCCCGAGTGCTGGGATTAAAGTGCGCCACCACCGCCTGGCAATGCCCAGCTTTTATATGGTGCTAGGAATCTGGATTCAGGTCCTCATGCTTCCCAGGTGAGCACTTTACATACTAGCCATCTTTCCATCCTTCTATCTGTGTCATTTTAAAATAAATACTTTTTAATAAGCCCTATGATAATTATTAGCCAGGAAAGATTAGTCTAATAGGCTCAGAAGAAAACCAGTCTTATTGATTTATAGTTGCAACACACACTTAGGGTAAAAAATTGCTGTTGTGGAATTAATTACATCTTCTCTGACTTTTGGCTATCTTTGAAAAATAGTCTTCATTTTAAAAAAATGGTAAGACTTGCCTCCTGCTCCCAGTTTCCATGAAAGCATAGATTTCCCTAATTTCTTCAGCGATATATTCTAGGGCTGGCATGGTGTTCAGCACATAGCAGTCCTCAGTCAGTGTTTGCTGAACTGATGGAAAGGAGAAGCCAAAGAAGCTAGACTATAAAACAGGGGGGGAAGGACAAAGGAGAAAAAAGGCCAGACCCAAGGAAATTCTCTGGAAATGCTTTGCAGGTGACAGCTGTGGGGCATGTGGCAGGTTTCACCAGCCTTGCTTAGGGTAGGACTAGAGCTTTGGTTAGGGTAACTCTAGTCCTTCTCACTCCCCATCAGCTCCAGTCTGCTTTTGCTTCTCCAGGTTCACACCTGCCACTCTATTGGGAGGACTGCTCTTGGGACCCTGGAGCTAACCTGCCTATGGAAGATAGAGAGAAGGCAGTGGCAAGGACTTCTGTGTCCAGGGGTGCCCTGTACTCCTGACCTTTCATGACAGCTTGAGTTGAAGTCACTGTCTCTGGGATTGCATCTGAATTCATGCCTTCGCTTGTCTCAAACTCCGCTTGCCAGAAACAGGGCTTGTCAAGAGACAAAAGTAGGAAAATCTCCTTGGAAGATCTTAGTTGGCTTTATTCGTGACTGTGGAATCAGGTAACACTTCATTCTCTAACACTGAATTCAGTGAGCCCACAGAAGAGTTTGCTTTAATAGACGGAGAAGACAGGGCAAAGAGCAGAAACAAAGAACAGAAAGAGCACCAGCCAATAGCCTGTGTTGATTTGTAGACCTCTGGGTCCTCTTTGACCAGTTACTCATAGGGAAATATCCCAGGCCTGGCACTGAGATGTTTGTTGAGTACCCATGTCTTCTGGGAGTAGCACTGTCCACCCACCTAGGATACCTCTTTTCATGCTCTCTTTTAAAAAGTTGTATTTCAGTCAGTCATGGTGGTGCATGCCTTTAATCCTAGCACTTGGGAGACAGAGGCAGGCAGATCTGTGAGTTCGAGGCCAGCCTGGTCTACCGAGTGAGTTCCAGGACAGTCAGGGCTACAGAGAGAAACCCTGTCTCAAAACAAACAAAACAAAACAAATCAAAAAGAACAAAAAGTTATATTTCAAAATTAGCTTACAGTCTAATGGGTTTCCATAAGCCCCTTTTATAAATCCTTAGGTTTCCCTCTATCCTATCTCCCTTTTACTACACTATATCTGCTCCTCTTTCTCTTCAGAAAAGGGCAGGCCTCCCAGGGATATCAACCAAACATAGCATATCAAGTTGCAATAAGAGTAGGCACCTCCCCTCATATAAAGGCTGGGTGAGGCAACCCAGTGTGAAGGAAAGGGTCCCAAAAGCCTGCAAAAGAGTAAGAGACAGCCCTCCTCCCACTGTTAGGAGTCCCACAAAAAGACCAACCTCCACAACTGTAACTTGTATGCAGAAGGCTTAGGTCACTCCCTAGTTGTCAGTTCAGTCTCGCGAGCCCCAGTTAGTTGATTCTGTAGGTTCTCTTGTGGCTTCCTCGACCCCTCTAGCTCCTACAATCCTTCCTCCTCTTCTTCCACAGGATTTTCCTGAGCTCCGCCTAATGTTTGGCTGTGGGTCTCTGCACCTGTTCCCATCAGTTGCTAGATGAACTCTCTCTGATGACAATTGGGCAAGGCACCAATCTATGAGCATAACAGAATATCATTAGGAGTCATTTCACTGACTCCCTCCCTGCATGTTTAGTTTTGCTAAACCCACCTCCTCTCTCTCTACTGCCCCACTTAACTGGAGCACCCTCCACATCCCTGCTTAATCCTCTAAGCCCCAGGTTCCTCTCCCTTCTTTCTTTTCACGTGTGTCTTATTATCATCTTAAATTAAAGTTTTAGAATTGAGTTTTAAGACAGTAGGTTTCCATAGGGCTTTTTCATGCACTCTTCATTTGGTCAACCCTCCCCCAACCTCCTGACTCCCCATTTCCAGCACCTCTCTTCCCTTAAACCTTTCTACCCTCAGTATTCCTCCTCTCTTCTTTTATTTTACCTGTACTCTATTATTCTCCTTTCTGCAACCCCTATTCAATGGCTCCTTTCTAGTTTCCTGGTTTCTACTTGTGCTCCCAGTTAAGCACATAAAACCAAACATTTGAAGTTAGGATCAGCATATGTGAGAAAACAGTCTTAGCATTTGGGCTCAGATTAACTCACTCAGTATATTTGTTTCCAGATCCATCCATTTTCCAGCAAATATCATGATTTTATCTTTATTGCTGAATAAAATTCAATTGTGTATATAAGCAGCGTTTTCATTATCTATTGATGGGCATTTAGGTTGATCTATTTACCAACAATTGTGACTAGAGTAGCATCAAATGTGAATGTGCAAGCATCTCTGTAGTTGGACATAAGTGTACACACACACACACACACACACACACACACACACACACAGATACACAATATGCTTAGGAGTGAATATCTGGGTTATATGGCAGTTCTATTTCTATTCTTTTGGAGAAACATCAAGACTGGTTTCCATAGTGACTGCATTGGTTTACAGTCCTACAAAGAGCATAGAAACATTCCCCTTTCAGCAAATCCACATCAGCATTTGTTATCTGTCATTCCTATTCCTGATGATGACCATTCTGACTGGGGTAAGATAAAATCTTAACAGTACTTTTAATCTACATTTACCGGGTAGCTAAGAGTGCTGGACACTTTTTAAAAAGTGTTTGCTATGCAATTGTATTTCTTTTCTTGATGTTTAGAGTTTTGAGTTCTTTGTGTGTTCTAGGATACTCTGTCAGATGTGTAGGTGGCACAGACTTTCTCCATACTGTGGGCTTTTAGTAGGATGCATAAGCTACTGCCATTGCTCTTGGTTGTCCACCATAACTAGATGGAAAAACTCTGTTTCTGGAGACACACCAGTGTTTGGTTGCAAAACACAGAGAAGTCAACATCAACTGACCAGGTATCTTCCTCCACCCTGGCTAGGTTTCATAGCACCAGAAGGTACTATGCACCGGACTGTGTCAGGCAACATATATTAATTTTGATTGAATTTGAGGGCTGCTTTACTGGAAAGAATTGGTGCCTGGTACTAAAACCTGGTCAAAAGCTCATAACTCAGGAAGATACAGGCACTAAGGGAGAACCTACTGTTATTATTTTATTAACAGTCACATTCTCAAACTATCTTCTAAATATGATTACGCTCATGTTTGGGATGTTCCTAACATTGGTCAGAGAAGCTTCTTTTTTGCGGTGGCAGTGGTTAATACTGAGACTTATAAATGTCCAAAGTGCTGAGAATAAGTTACTGTATGTACTCAGCTTTGAATAGAATGCCTGTATCAATCCCTCTAGCCTACCCCTCCCCAAGGTTCAAGGAATGTTGCTGAAGGAGAGGCAAAAAAACACGTAAGAACCAGAGATGAGGAAGGGTACTTTGAAATGCTACTGTCAGGACATGATATACATACTGGACTCAGGAGCTCACAGCAGCTGCCGTTACCTGTGCATGATCAAGTCAATAAATTCCTAGGTGAAAGGCTACTAACAGCTGATGGTTGCTAGGGAGGGTTGTCATTTCTCTTTGAGTTTGTGACTGCTGATGGTTGCTAGGGAGGGTTGTCATTTCTCTTTGAGTTTGTGACTAACACTAGCCCAGGCTCCTGCTGATGGCCAAACCCCATGTGTATACAGGCCACACTAACTGGACACAAGATAATATATTTGATATGAAGTTGGAAGGGGGGTGTGTTGAGGGCAGGGGAGATGGGGTTGCTTATGATCATAGTACATTGTATACGTGTATGGAATTCACAAAGAGTAAGTTGAAAATTTTTTCACAGAACAAAAAGATGACCAGTCCTTTCAAAGTTACTTCTCTTGCAGGGTGGGAGAGGCCACAGAACAAGAGGCACATAAGTGATTGCTAGCATAAGGTTACCCCGTGTCTCCGTCTTGTTGTTTGTAAGGATGAAAGCAAGAGTGAACTCCATTACCATGCCAACGGAAACTGGCCTGTTTGGGAAGTTTTGCTGTTATCTCTCTAATCCTGGTGTCTCAAACGGTCAGATAAACCGCTTAGTTTCAGTTCAGTGACCTGGAACTTAGGCATGAGTGACCTCATTTTTACTTTTAGTCTAGTCTCCTGAGTCCAGTACAGGAGCTCAGTACAGAGCAGCGGCTGTGTACTGCCTGTGTTTTTTATTTCACAGACCAAAGGCAACAATTTAGCCACAGCCAGAAAACTGGCTTTTACAACAGCTTGTGCATGAGTGGAGGTAGGCATTGCTAGTGAATTAACTCAATGAGTTCTCTCAGAGATCTCTGAAATGGGCCATTATTAGCCCTGTCATTGACTGAGGAAACGGAGACACACGGGATGAGTAAGTAACCCTCTTTTATGCTTTTGAACACTTAATCCCACTTTGAAATGGGTGCTTCAGACTGTCTTCCAACGTAAAGGTCAATTTTACATGCTAATTTGACTGCAGTAAAGGATACTAACTTAGCTGGCTGATAGAACACTGTGTGTGTGTGTGTGTGTGTGTGTGTGTGTTTGTTTTCAAGAGGTGAGCATTTGAGTTAGTAGATTAATTAAGAAAAATATCTTCACCAAAGTAGATTGTATCATTTGATCCATTTCCCAGATTGGGAAAAGAAGTGATTCATTTTTTTTCTAGTTTATTGATTTAATTTTTTCTCTTTTCTATTCTTCTGGAGTTGGGACAGCCATATCCTTCTGTATGCAGGCCTTGAAACTTGAGGGTTTTTGGGTCTTTAGTCTCATACTACATCTTCCAACTGGTCTTCCTACCTTGGCATCTTATATATGACAATTCACTTGGCTTCCGTGTTTCCAATGATGTGAACCAATTCTCATTAATCCCCTTTTAAACAGCTCTTGCCATGCTTTCTGTTTCTCTAAAGAACCCTAACTAACATGTCCACAGAAGGACTTCTTTTGCTCTCTTTCTCCTTATATTGAAGACTGGCCAATAAAAATGTAGGAAAGATGAGCCATGTGTTGATCAGTGAAAAGTGTAAGAGCATCACCACAACTCGGTGTACATGGGGTAAAATCAGATTCAAGATCAGCTCAAACACCCCCATGTTCGTCGAGGCGTTCACTCAGAAAAGGCTACATTTGAGAGGCGGTTCATTGTGGCCTGCCAATGACATGCTGTGAAGAATGATGGGGACTCTGGATTTCATCTTCAGCATGGCAAAGAGGAAGAAGATGAAAAGAAGGAAGAGAAGGAGAAAATATGGACAATTTTTTTTCCGGTAAAATCTACATTCATGTCTTTGGATAATAGCCTTGCTTAGACCTTACTGTCATCTCTTTTGATCTTCAAGGAGACAAAATAAGAACAAATATGTGACATATGAAGTGTGTTTCTTTGATGGGATAACAACCCATAGAGGTGGAATAAATCCAAATATGTTCAAACATACTTTTGGGTTAGCACATGGACTATGCCATCCAGTATTTGCTGAATTGATGAGTGTGAAGGAAAAAAAATCCCTGAGGAAAAGTGAGCTTTTTAGGAGACCATTAGAGGAAATGATGGCACAAGGACAATGGCTCTTCTGGATGTTCAACACAGTTACACATCTATCCATGGAACATCTGTCATGTGGGAGGTGTTGTGCCCAGTTATGCAGGGAGTAGAAGCAAAGGTATGTGGAGGGAGCTGAACAAGCCCAAGCAGGACTCCAAAGAATCTAAGAGGAGACAGCAAGCATTATAGATATTCAAAGAAGGGAGACTTGGATGTGGGAGAGGAATGTACACTAGGGGAGGGTGGAGACACTGAGAAAGAATAAACCAGGCCAGGAGATAAAGATGATAATTCTAACCTGACTGGAACATGAGCACTGGGACAGAACTGTATGAGCATAAGTTTGGAAAGACAGGTTGCTTTATTTGTGAGTTTTCATTTATAGTGGGGTGTTGGAACTGATGTTTGTAGGTTCTGACCTGACATCATTTGACAGGCTATAAACAATGTCATTTATGCCCCAGACCTCCTGATCTGCCTTGTCATGGGGCTAAAATGCCTGTTTGAATGAGATAGCTGTAGAAAGCTATAATAGAAAGCTATAAAAGGGTATGAATTAGCCAGGTATAGTGGCTCAGACCTTTAATGCCAGCACTCAGAAGGCAGAGGCAGGGAGATCTCTCAGTTTGAAGCCAGCCTGGTCTACAAATGGTGTTCCAGGACAGTCAGGGCTACATAGAGCAACCCTATGTGGAAAAACCAAGAAGAAAAAAAGAAATCAAATAAAATGGTATGAACTAATAAGAACAATTGGGACCTAAAATGTAAACTGGGCAACAGTTAACAAAATTAATTGAACATCATTCTATACCCAATTAAACTTACAATGGTGCATAAATGGAAACTAACAGCAGCTGGATAGCTCTAAGTTAGTGCCAAGACAGAGCAGGTAGGTCGTAGATGGCTGCGACATCACCCATCCCACATTCTTTCCATCAATGTGGATTTCCCATTCCTCCCAGCAGTGGGGAATGTATTTCCCTATCTCCTGGAATCTGGGTGAGTCCACAGTTGCTTTGATCATTGGGATACAATGGAAAGAGCTCTAAGTCAAACCCTTCACTGCTCTGGCAGCTACTTCTCCTTCCTTGTAAAACACTCCAGAGACAGGCCTCTGGATACCAAGACACAAAGCACAAGACATCCAAGCCTCAGGGAAGAGGCTCATGGGTCATCAGCCCAGCTGACAGTTTATCCTCACACATCCTCTGGGATTGATATGACCCTTGTCACCTTGCAATCTCCAGCAGCTGTGATTATTCTAATGAGCCCTAAACAATAATAGGACCATTAACACTGTCTTATGGATGGTAAAGAGGAGCTTTGTTAGTCCCTCATGCCTCTCCCTGAGTATTTATAGGCAATTAACTGTGGCAGAGTGAGGAGGGGGTGGGGAGGAGATGTTTTCTTCAGTGGTGTAGTCACTAGTAAGTTTTCCATACTTCTGGAGTTATAGATAGTTGTTAGCGGCTGTATGGGTGCTAGGAATTAATTCTGGGAATTCTGCAAGAGCAGCCAATGCTCTTAACCCTTGAATTATCTTTCCAGCCTCTTTACTTTTTCTTTAAAGCTCCCCTTCTAGCTAATGCGATGCTTGTCCACCTTGTGATTGACCTCCATGGTAGTTCAACTCAAACGGTACAACTTATTCCCTTTCTTTTCTTCATTCTCCTCTGGGAAGCTGCTGAGATATGTAACCTTCCTGTCATGGGATTTTTCTTTTTTTTTTCTCATCATTGTTTTTATTTTTTTTTAATACTTTATTTTTTTTCTTCAAGTTACATCTCAGTAACAAACCCCTCCCTATTCCCCCTTCCTATCCCGCCCTTCCACCCTCTTCCCCCCAGAAGTTTCCCCTTTCAGTCCAACAGATGGTTCCTTCTCTTACAACAGTAAGTATTATACAAAACAATAGCTATAAATATGCCACATTTATGAGAGTTAAATGGCCCAGTATACCTTCCCAATGTCCAGTTTATACATATTTGGCCCCTGACTTTAACATTCTACTATCTAACCAACTCCATGAGTTTAAAGGTCTATATGTGACTCAACATTCATACTATCTTGCAACACACTTTTAAGAGTATCTTCTTAGATCTATAACACCCTCTTGATTACTAAACAACTCAAAATTTAACTATGAGACTCTAGCTGTCTATTCTTCAACCACCTCAGAGACCTGAGAGGGATAAATATATTTGCTTATATAGGAAGTGCAGGGCCTGCAGCTTCCAAAACTAAGAAAGGACATACCAATGTCTGCCTGGACAGTTCCCATTTTCTCTCCATACATTTCAGCATCAATCTTCAGCCATTGGGTCCTGTTTCTCTGACAGACATTTGTTGTAGAGCAGGGATTATGAAGGACTTACCTACCCTGTCTTGGCAGAGTTAGGCTGTCGACTTCCCTGCTACCAAGTTTTGTCCTTTTTGGACAGCAGTCTGTCTGCAGTTGGTGCAAGGGGTTTTTTCATGCCAAGAGAAAGTCTTGCCACTAATTCAACCATCTTACAGTGGAGGTTCTTCGATGCTTATCTTCTACTTGGAGTAGAATAGGAGGTGCTGTTAGGCGCTGATATGTCTCAGTATCAAAAAAAAATCTTGATTTAAGATAACATCTTTGAATGCCATATTCTGCAGATCTCTAGGGGTTTTTGAAGATGCCCTATCCATCTCTTGTATTTAGATAATTTTTTTTATCTTTTTCTTTTTCCTTCTTTTTTTCTTTTTCCTTTTCCCTTCTCTTTTTCCTCTCTTTTTTTGTTGATTTTCTTTGTTTTTGTGGGTTTGTGTGTTTGTTGGTCTTTTTTTTAGTATTCCCCCAGTAGCAATGAGACACCATTCACTGGCAGTACTGCCTCGTAGGCCCCCGGTGAATGAAGAGGCTCTTGGCCCTCATATGACTCCTGATCTGTGGTGAGAGACTGTTAGGCAGGGACACTCCACCCCAGAGGAACAAGACGGAAGGGTCAGGGGGTAGAGCATGGGAGGGTGGGGCTGGGAAGTGGGAAAAGAGGACAATATGATAAGGATGTAACCTGAAGCAACAAACAAATAAATTTATTAAATAAAAAAAAAAAGCAGGGGGCAGGGCTGAAACACTGTGAATGGAACAGAGGATACAGCCATTCGGCCTGGTTTTGCAGACCTCCAGGTGTAGAGAAGACGTGGAGCTAAGGTAAAATACAAGAGAATTGTGGTATTGGCCCATGCCTTTGACTTCAGCGGAGATGGGGGGGGGGCACCGTAGAGTTGGTGGTCTTATGTATTCTGGAGTCATACGGAGCGGGGTGGTGAGGGTGCATACTCTTAGTCCCACCATTCAAGAAGAGTACACCCTTGGTCCCAGCTCCCAGCACACTGGAGACAGAAACGGGCAGATCCCGGAGCTCAGGGTCAGCCTGATGCAGGGCAAACTCTAAATAGAGAAAGACTTCGATCCAGGAGTGGTGGAACACATCTTTGATCCCTTCAGAAGGGAAACACAGGTCCCTGATCCCAATAATTAGAGTTCAGAGACACACACATGGGATTTGGAGGGACCTAGGTTTGGAGGCTACTTACAAAAGGCCTTCTCGATGCAGGCAGATTGTCCTTTGGGATCTCAAAATATATACACTAGAGCTGGTTTAGCTCCAAGGTGACAGAATGATTTCTTCTTTAACCCGGATTGAAAGATAACGCTTTGTATGTTGTCAGAAGGCCAAATTTGCTTCAGGAGAAGTACTACCTAGTCCCCCCATCCCCCCCCAAAAAAAGAGGGCAATTGTCCTAGGGTTGGGATTGGGGCAGGGCTCTGTTCTTATCGTTCCAGGAGAATCGAAGTGTCCATTAGGGGAGCCTGGGGACGGCTGGACAGCGGAATCCTCAGCAGAGAGCAGAATCAGGCACCAAGGAGGACGAGTGACCCAGTTGATTCTGCCTGGCAGACTTCCTCAATAGCTGCCTCCATCGGGGGCCTGCAACCACCACAGCAATCCAATGTCACTGGGACCGCTCAGCTCTACACAATGCCCCGGCGGGATTTTTCATTTAAACTCCAATAAACTTGTCCTCAACTTCCTATTTGAGTCTATTCTTTTGTTAATGAGACTAAAACCCTAAGAGGGAAACCAAATTTCTTTGTTATCATCTGGAGATTCAGAGGGGACCCCACAGCATCATGATGGCATCAGGATTCTAGGGATGGCTGTATATTGGTGGTTTGTTAGTTTTTGAATTCCTCACCCCATGTAGATTTATAATGAGTGTTTCTGTTTGACTAGTCTCTTATGGTGTCTTAATTTCTTTTCCATTGCTAATAAGACATTGTGACCAAGACAACCTATAGAAGAAAGAGTTTATTTGGGGCTTACAGTTTCAGAAGGCTACTGTCAACGACTATCATGGGAGAACAAGGCAACAGGCAGTCAGACATGGTGCTGGAGCAGTATCTGAGAGCTTACATCTTGAAACACAACCACAAGGCAGAGAGAACTGGCTAGGAATGACAGGGCCTTTGAAACCTCAAAGCCTGCCTCCAGGTTTTGACCCACCTCCTCCAGCAAGGTCATACTTCCTAATCTTTCCCAAACAGTTCCACCAACTGGGACTAAGCATTCAAACATATGAGCCCATGGGGGTTATTCTCATTCAAGCCACTACACATGGTAACCCCAAAAGCAATTTTTCAGCCATCATCATAAGCACCCTTTTTGGGCTGCTTATTTATCTTTTATATTCATTGACGACCACATTCTTTCCTTCACTCACTCAATAATTACTTCATGGCAAATAATATTCTAGATGCTAGACTTCTGGGGGCAATGAGCAAACACAAGTACCCTGCTTCCGAGGACCTTCCCATGAAGACGTAATCCTCGTGTGTATAGTATAGTATGGCCTGTTTTGAACCGAGTGGGGCAGCTCGTTAGAACAGCTAACTGTGCACATTTGTGGGCTCAGGGGCCAGATAAAACCCAGTTTCACATCCTGTCTAACCAACCATGAGATACTGGATAAGTTGCTCAAGCTTCTGTGCCTCAATTTCTTTACCTGAATAAGACTAATACTAATTTTGTGCACTTCAGAGACTTCTTATGAGAGTATATGTAGAATAGTTGGCACAGAGAGCAAGCACACAACTAGCTTTGTCATAGAAAATCCTAGTCATTTTTTTTTACCATTATCATGTTTTTCTTTGGATTATTCTGACAGGAAACAAGCTCCCTAGCTGTTTTTATGTTTTATGATCAGTAGCACAGTCTCCACTTCATCCAACAAGGAATGAGCCAAGGACTTCTTTCTGATCATCATCTAAGCAAGAGTCGTTCATAGGCCCACTATATAGTTATATAGTATGGTGATATTAAAGGCCCTATCCTAAGAAGTCAGGGAATGTAGGCTGGCTGTGCATCCTCAGGAGCTGAAGGCAGACTTTAAAATGAAGAGTGAGCAGAAGTAAGAGTGAGAAAGAGAGGTAGGCGGGATTAACCTCTTAAGGGCATTGAGTTTGCTGTGTCACTGAGTTATCAGTAAAAACCCAAGTAAGACACTTCCTGTGATGTAAAACAAATTCCAAGCTAAGTAGTAGTAGTTCAGGTAGGCGTGGCAACAGAGGCATCACGGTGCAGGTATATTTTGATCTGAAATGACTGTGGGAGCTCCATTATGTCTACATTCCAGACAGGAAAAAGGAGATGTGAGAGGACCAGCAAAAAAGCTGCCCCCTCAACAACCCCCTTCCCCATAGTTGAGAGCCTTCTCCAGAGACTGTTTCCAGGGGCCCTATCCAAGTTATGCAAGTTATGTTTGCATCTCATTGCCCGCTCTGCAGTTGAAGTAACGTACTCCACCAGTTCATAGCTCCTCCCCGAAGGACCGGACTGAAGCTGGATGAGACTGGTGCCTCAGAGATGCAGTCAAGCTCTGTGTTAACCAATGCCTTACCCCGAATGCTCCTTTGAAGTCAAAACCCACCTGACTTAAGAGAAGGTATCTGAAGTATTAATTACCTTGGCACTTTGAGTCTTGAATGTAGAGATTTTCCCCCCTCATTTCAAATGAAAAATCATAAATATTTAAGTTGTCTTTGTCCGGTGCTCCTCAATTTCTGGTCCACCCACCCCCCCACTTCAAACCTGAATTCTTAGATTAATTTTTAACAGTGACAGTTAGGGAAAGAACAGCTGTGTTTTTATGAAGCTGCCCTTTTTCTGCTGTGAGTTGCCGTACACGCCTCACCCCTGAGATTTCAGGTGATGCTTTCTTTGTGTGTCCTTTTGGATGAACCCAAGACTTAAGAGTTCTATTCCTGGGGGCTGGAGAGATGGCTCAGCGGTTAAGAGCACTGCCTAGTGCTCTTCCAAAGGTCCTGAGTTCAATTCCCAGCAACCACATGGTGGCTCACAACCATCCACAATGTGATCTGGTGCCCTCTTCTGGAATGCAGGTGTACATGCAGATAGAGCACACATATGCATAAAATAAATAAAATAAATCTTTAAAAAAAAAAAAGAGTTCTATTCCTGACTAAGTCACCACTTAGTTGATCTCTAATTTGAATTTATAGAAACTTATTCCCGAGAGGAATCCTAAAGATAATTTATAAAATCTGGCACAACTACAAATAAATAGGTTAGGGCTGAAAACTAAACTCACTGGATTGATTTTTAAATTACCTTTTTTTTTTTTTTCTTGTGATGTACAAGAGGGCAATCACAATAGAATACCCCTTCAGAGTAATACTTTGTTGAAATGAGATGAATATCTGTCAGATTCCTTGAGATCCACCCCCAGGATAGCCATAAGCTTTGAGTGTCATTATGATAAAGCACTGCCATTTTATTTGTGGTTTACTTGCGGTTGTTGCAAAGCATGGAATGGAACCCAGTGACTCACACGTGTTAGGCAAGTGCTGTACCAATGAACTTCACCTCCATCCCCAGCATAGTAATGACAATCTTGTTTCCTTTTGAGATAGAGTCTCACTGTGTAGCTCAGGCTAGCCTAGAATTCATTATCCTCTTGTGTCAACCTGTATCTGTTACAAGTGTATTTTTCATACCCTGTTCCTGCTGTAGCACTGTTTTTAACATGCTTTTTGACATTTCTATTCTGCTTCTGATATAATGTGAGCTGTGCACATCTATTGATCTGAGATTCAAGGGAAGCATAATTGTCTAATACAATAAAATTCCCCGACTATTTCCCCAACTGTCCAAATACCACTAAGGAAATGAACAGAATCTACACTAACTGGTAAAATGTCCATTGTGGACAGATTTTGCTTTTTTCCTTAATAAGTCTGGCCAAAAGTTCCTTTAAAAAACATTTAGCGAGCTAGGCATTACAAGTTTGAGGCCAGCCTAGGCTACATAGTAAGTTTAAAGGCAGTGCAGTAGATAGAAAGGCTGTCTTCTAAAACAAACAAACAAAATGTGCCAATGAGGCAATAGTAGGAATCCTAAGTCTATCGGTCTATCTAGGGCAGTGGTTCTCAACCTTCCTAATGCTGTGATCCTTTAATACATTTCGTCATGTTGTGATGAGTCCCCAACCATAAAATCATTTTGTTGTTAATCATAACTAATTTAACTGCTATTATAAAATCATAATGTAAATAATAATGTAAATACTTGATATGCGGCTCCCCAAAGGAGTCGTGACCCACAAGTTAAGAATAACTGCTCAAGAGATTTAAGGAGACCCAATATTTGCATTGCCTTCTTAGCATGTTTGTAAGGGGACTAGGCACAAAAGCAACCTGGTCAAGACACCATTTCTAGTGACAAATGTGTTGTAGACAAAGAGCCTCATATACAAAACAGGTCTCGCTCACTGGGTTCTGAACTCTGATTCATCAGTAAAGTTCTGGCTTCTCACTTCACCTCCTCAGACCTTTTTCCCACCTGTGCAAAAGACAACTCCCTTTCCACTGCATTGGAACTTTGAAGCCTGGACTCTGTGAAGCCCCCTATGAGCTACCTTTTCCTTGCTAGTGATGTCACACAGTTGATGTCTTTCCAGATGATTTCACGGCTGGTGTGATCATGTGATCTAATGAATAACATTCAAGTCAGGTGGGACCCTGTGGTATCTGAAGCCTAGAGTTTGAGACAACTACTGTGTAGTAAACTGTACAAAATAAAGACGTCGATGGGGTAAAAAATAACAAGGCAGCATAGATTTTACTTTTCTTTTAAGGATACTTCTGTTTATGAAAGGCAACATTTTTAATATCCATTACTGTTTGCAAGTCACCAACGTAGATTTAATCCTCAAGCTGTGTTTTTGTTTGTTTGTTTTTTGTTTTTGTTTATTTTTAATGAGGAGGCAAATGGAGTAAGGTCTTTTTAGATGAAAACTAAGAGTCTTTGTTATTTGGGCTGGCACAGTTGCACTTTGGTTAGTAGACACACCCAGTTTGTGATTTTTAGAGGAGGGGTAGCTGAAGTGTTCTCTATTTCTTTTCTCTTTCTTTCTTTCTTTCTTTCTTTCTTTCTTTCTTTCTTTCTTTCTTTCTTTCTTTCTTTCTTTTCTCTCTCTCTTTTTTTTTGTTTTTTTAAGACAGAGTTTATCTGTGTAGCTTTGCTTATCCTGGATCAGAGATCTGCCTGCCTCTGTCCCTGGAGACCTGGGATTAAAAGGGTGTATCACCACTGCCCAGTTGTCGATGTCTATACTCTGCAAGAGAGTCTGTAAATGTGGTTTCTTCTTCTTCTTTTTTGGTGGGGGCAGATTTGAGACAGGGTTTCTCTGTGTATCCCCTGGCTATCCTGGACTCACTTTATAGACCAGGCTAGCCTTGAACTCACAGACATCTGCCTGCTTCTGCCTATTGAGTGCTGGGATTAAAGGTGTGCACCATCACACCCAGAAAATGTGGCTTCTTTAAATCTCCCCAGCTGTAGTGAAGCCTCACTTTCAGTAGGAGATTTATAGGCACACTCCCTCCCCCTACAAGGTACCATCTACAACTGTAGTTTGTAGTTGGTCTGTGGTGACCAAGGTAGATGGTAATTAAATTAACATTTAATTACTTGTATTTGTGTGTGTGTGTGTGTGTGTGTGCGTGTGTGTGTGTGTGTGTGTGTGAAGCATGTGGATATGGGTCCCAGAGATCCAACTCAGGTCATTGGACTTGGTGGCAAGTACCCCTATTGTTATGGTTCAGGATTAGCTGCACACTGACCATTCAAACACGAGGCTCAGATTGATGGAAGTTTATCAAATGCTGAACCAAGACTGACTTGTTGGGGACCCAGTTTGCATTCAGTAACCAAGACTGGGACCCCTCTCCATTGTCAGAGTGAGTTTTTAAAAGGGAAAATCATAGCTAAGCAGGAAAAAAAATCAATTCTATCCAGGTGTATTGTGCCTAATCAGGCAAGATAAATCAATTCTATTCCAGGTACATTGTGCCTAGGTAGCTAGACAAAAAATTTTAAGCTGATTGGCTGGGATTTGGGGTGGGGAGGAACTTAGGGGCTTTCCAGTTCCCCACCATTCTGGGAGAAAGGAACACAGCAGAGTATTGTGGTTTTGTCTAAGCAGAACATATATCATTAATTCAAGCAGAAGATTCAATATTCTATGTCAGGTCATCAGAGCCTGAGAACTTGAACTTAGTTTCATCTTATGATTAAGATGGAGACTAAAGACAAAAATGGCTACAGATATGCTAGGCAGGAAGGCCTGGACATGTCTTGATGTTGGTGAGCTTCAACATTATCTCCTGAGCTAAATTCACTGGCTCAATGTTCTAATTCTTGTTCAAGAAGTTTGTAGAGCTGGGTGGTGGTGATACATGCCACCCACAAACACCAGGTGTACTGTCTGGCTGACAAATAAAGGTTTCTATTGGCCTAAACCCATGTCTGAGCAGTCGTCTCTGGTGGATACCCAACAACAGAAAGTGCTGTGTTGTATAAAGCAAAAAAGCCAGGGAGATTGTTCCCTAAAATGAACTAGTGCCAAGTATAACAGGAGATTGTAAGAGAAAGGTAGGCTTGAATTATACAGTGATGATGTATTAGAGAGATAGATGCAACAAAGGCCAGTCAGAGGCTACCAATATTTTTTGTATTTATTATATCATATATCGAATATATGCAGTCTTATGAAGTGACAATTTAGGAAACATATATGTGTGTGTATAGTATATAATATATATAACATATATATGCATGCAATAATGTATAGAACGGATGTAGATAAACAAGTTGCACTTTAATATATGTGTTAATACAATGGAATGCTATTTAGATACCAAAGGAACAAACTATTGATTCATGTAACAATGTGCATGAATATTCCACATGTGATTCTGATCAGAAGACACTGGAACTATAGAAGGAGAAAATAGCTGGGTGTGGAGATGCACGCCTTTGATCCCAGCACTGGGGAGGCAAAAGTGGGAAGGAAGATCTGAGTTCAAGGCCAGCCTGGTCTATTGAGCAAGTTCCAGGACAGCCAGTGTGTGGTGGTTGATCAAAAACAGGAAACTATAACTTGAACGGTATATTGGCTGCATGGATGAATACATTTGCTAGAATATATCCTCTAAAATCTGTGAAAAAATGGTATAAATTTTACCATAAATAAATTCTCTTTAATTATTTTTTTTTAGTGGTTGCTTGAGACAAGCTCTTGCTTTGTAGCCCAGGTTGGCTTCGAACTCCAGTGCTTCCTGAATGTATCTCCTAAATGTTTTGATTATAACTGTGTGCTACCATACCTAGCTTAAATTTTCGACAAAAATTAAGAAATAAAAAAGTAAATGACTCTAACATGGCCAGTAAAATACTTAATTTGGAATTTGTTATTTGTAAATTATGCCAATGATTAAAATATTGTTTACTTTAACAAAGCAGATGAATCCATTAAAAATGTCTTTCTATTAAAAGCAAACAAACAAACAAAAAGGCCCATTGTGGTGTCCCATGTCTTTAATCCTGGTACTTGAGAAAGAGAGGCAAATGGGCCTCTATAAATTCCGAGGTCAGCCTGGTTTATTTAGTGAGTTCTCAGTTACCCAGGGTGACATAATGAAATTGTGTCTCAAAACAAACTAAGAGTTAAACAAACAAAAACAAAGCAAATCCAACAGAAAACTAAAAAGCAAAATACAAAGACAGGGCAGATTAAGGAAATTATTCCCACATATTTCTTGGAGAAAAGGTAAATAAAATAATAAACAAAGAAAAACATTGAAACCGTATCAAACCATTCTATTATTGTATTACCTAATATGTGAACTGTATTGATACACATAAAATTAAATAAAATTAAAATTAAATTAAATTAAAAAAAATGAGATAGTGGCCAGGTGGTAGTGGTGCATGCCTTTAATCTCAGTACTCCAGAGGCAGAGGCAGGTGGATTTTTGTGAGTTCAGCCTGGTCTCCAGAATGTGTTCCAAGATAACTAGAGCTGTTACACAGAGAAAATGTCTCAAAAAACCAAACCAAACAAACAAAAATTGTTGAGATCTGCTCTAGTCCTTAACATAACCATAGCCATTTTTGTCTTCATTCTCCATTTTAGTTATAAGATGAAATTACTCATACTTTGTTACCTTGTTATCTTGACACTCTGAAGAGTTCCCAACTACAGCTCCACTTGGTACCAATCAAATTAAAGGTCAGTTCGAAACGCTTTGTCTAGCTAGTCAAAATGATGTAATGCTGCCATCACCTTGCTTCCTACACCTAATTATCTGGTTGTTACCTGGTTACAGTGTTTCTTATAAAAAGCCTGCCTTAGATGCAGACCAGTGTCACATTTACGCTCCCGAGACCTCTTGGTGTTCCTGGTCATGCTGGTCATGATCAGTCTTGGGTGTGGGTTCAATAAACCACCCATATCTCACTGAGATAAGTGTCTGAGTGGTTTGTGCGGCTATAACAAAAACAAACAACAAAAAACTCAAAAAAAAAAAAAAACCAACCCCAAACAACAAACAAAAAGAAGAAATAGTGATTGAAGAGTTTTCTAGAATGGATGAATGATATGAATCTATAGATACTGAAATATGCAAAACTAAGATAAATGAAGCTGCTTAAATACATAAATTTAATCTACTATGCACACAAATAAAGAATGCAAAATGGAATTAAAAAAGAAAAAAGAAAAACTGACCAGAACTGGAGTAATCAAGGCAATTGAGTGACTGAACGTACAAAAATGGATGAATATTTTTTTCAATTAAGCCTTTCTTGTGTCTCTTGAAATGTGGTTACATGTTCATTATTTTTGATACTTTCAATGTGAAAACAAGAGTAAGGCTTTCTCTGGTCTCTAAATAAAACTTATGTTCTCAAATGAAGCCTCAATGAGACTGAGAAACTTAAAAAGAACAGTATTTCATTATATCAATACACTACAGCTCTTTTATCCGCATACATCCCAGTTTATATGCATGACATTGCTCATTAAATCCTGCTAGGGAGTTAGATACAGTGGGAGATTGCCTTTCCTTTCTGTGTAGGAAACAAACAAAAAAAGATAAAGGCTTTAGAAACTAGAAAAAATGTTTAAAAAATGAAATTCAGATTAAAACAAAAAGACAAGTACATTTGAAGCTGCCTAAAGATGGGTGGTGGTGGCGCATGCCTTTAATCCCAACATTCCAGAAGCAAGGTTTGAGGCTAGCCTGGTCTACATAGCCAGTTCCAGGACAGCCAGGGCTATACAGAGAAACCCTGTATCAAAAAACCAAAACCAAAGCAAAAACCACACAAAACTACCCCCCAAACAACAACAAAAACCCACAAAGAAACCCCCCAAAAAGAAAAAATGAAGAAAGATGAGGAGCCTGTGGGTTGGTGACAGGGTTAGCAATTTACTTTGGGTCTTCTGTTCAGTAGGGGCAGGCAGCTCTGAGACCACAGATTGGAAAAGTTAAGTTAAATGTTCGCCACTGACCTCAAACAGGGATTTTGGTCGTGTTTTATCCAGAAGTGTGGTAATTTCCATTCACTGGTCTAAAAATGTGCTCAAGTTGGAGTCCCTAGGAAGGTCTTCTGCATTCCCAAAGGAAACCATTAATGTCCTTCCCTCTAAAACAATTAGAGCCCCAGGGCACCACTTGCCTTTAAACAGGTAAAAATTTCCTTTAAAGTGAATGGAGTTAATTTCACTCTGGTGGAGAGCTCAGCCTGTTTCCAGCCAGCCCAGAACCCAGAGGAAGTTCTATGTCGGATGTGAGCAAGTCTCCGCTCAGTCCATCCCCCGTGTATTTTTTTTTTTTTTAATGGTCACTTGTTTTTATTTAAACTATAACAACGTTCATAGCAGACAAAGTAAATACAGTTCCAAGCCCTCAGAATTAGGTCACAGAATTTCCTAAATCCTTATACTTTTTAACCCACCAGTTTCTACTCGCTTATGTCGTTAGTGTTCACATCAATCAGGAGACATCACTCTATTTTGAAATTTATTTTTATATGTTTTGATTTCTTCGAGATTCCAACTACCTCATTTCTCCTTTCCCTTTCCTCTCTCTAAACCCTTCCTTGCACTCCTTATTGCTCTCTTTCAAATTCATGGCCTCTTTTTTCCATTAATTATTGCTACATGCGTATATGAATATACGTATATGTTCCTAAATATAACCTGCTTTGTCTGTTTAATGCTGGTTGAATATATGTTTTCAAGGTTGATTATTTGGTATTGGCTGGCCACCGGGTGAGTTCTTCCCTGGGGAAGACTCCCACTCTCAGCATTCGCTAACTGATTGAAGCTTTGTGTAGGGTTGAGGTCTGCTGCCTCAAGGTCCCATCCACTCTGGCATTGTGGTCTGTTGTTGTTGTCCTTGTTCAGCTAATGCTTACGCATCATGTTGGTGAGACTTTATTAGTATAGCTTCTGACAGCATGAGGAGACACAGTCTCACGGCAAAGTCCCTGACCCTCGGACTCTTAACCCCTGTCCCCAACCCCGTCTGAGCGTCAGGGGTAGGACTTCTTTTGTAGATGAGCCCATTGGGATTGAACTCCACAACTCTGCGTTTTGATTGGCTATAGTTTTCTGTATTGGTCTCTGTCACAAAGAACAGTTTCCTTTTGAGAGGTGAAGACCACACTTATCTGTGAGTATAAGGACAAACGTTCAATATTGAAAAGGAATTGGAACAATGGACATCCCTGTCTTGTTCCCGATTTCAGTGGGATTGCCTCCAGCTTTCTCCCATTTAGGAGGATGCTGACTGTGGGTTCCTCATCCTTAGCTCTTGTTGCGTTGAGGTGTGTTTGTTCCCTCTGGCCCTACAATCTCTAGGACTTTTATCATGAAGGTATGTTGAATTTTGTCAAAGTCTCTTTTTGCATCTATTGAGATGATCAGGTGATTTTTGTCTTTAATCTACTTATATGATTTATTATTATTGACTTGCATATGTTGAGCCATCCCTTCATTTCAATGGTAAAGCCAACTTGATGTATGTCTGTACTGTGTTTACAAGCATTTTATTGAGAATTTTTTACTCAGTGTTCATGAGGCATATATCTTTTCTGTTTTTATCTGGTTTTGGTATTAGAGTGATACTGGCTTTGTAGGAGTTTGAGAGTACTTCAATTTCTTTCTTTTTTCCTTTCTTTTTTAGATTTATTTATTTTTATGTATACAGTGTTACATCTGCATGTATGCCTGCAGGCCAGAAGAGAGCACCAGATCTCATTATAGAAGGTTATGAGCCATCATATGGTTGCTGGGAATTGAACTAAGGACCTCTAGAAGAGCAGCCAGTGCTCTTAACCTCTGGGCCACCTCTCCAGCCCCAAGAGTATTTCTATTTCTTTTTTTTTCTTTTTTAGTAGTTTAAGGATTGGTTGTAGATCTTCCTTGAATATGTGATTGAATTATGCTATGAATCCATCTGGCCCTGGAGTTTGTTTGTTTTTTTTTTAATATGGGAGGCTTTTTTATTACTATTTTGAATCTCCTCATATGTTATGTTTCTGTTTAGGTTGCTTGTCGACTTCGTAGTTTAATTTTCGTGGTTTGACTGAATCTAGAAATTCATCCATTTCTTTTATTCTCTTATAATATTCTGAACTTCTTTGGTGTCTGTTGTAACGTTTCTCTGTTGTTTTCTAATTCTGTGGATTTGGGTCCTCTCTTTTTTTCTTTTGGTTAGTTGGGCCAACAGTCTGTTGACCTTGCTTATCTTCTCCAGCTCCTAGATTTGTTGATTTTTTTGATATTGATTTCTTTGTCTTTATTTTATTGATTTCTGCTCTGGTTTTTACTATTTCTTGCTACCAACTATGTCCAACTTTGGTTATTTTTTCTTTCTTTCTTTTGAGCTACATCATTAAGACATTTCTTTATGCTTTTTCTAATTAAATTTTTTACGTGAATGGGTTCACTCCTCCCCTCACATGTATGTTTATGTACTACCCCTGTGCTTTGTGCCTGGTGCCTATGGGAGCCAGAAGAGAATATTGGAACCCCTGGAACTGGGGTTACCAATGGTTGTGAGTCACTATGTGGGTGCTCAGAATTGAATGGTACTCTGCAAGAGCATCCAGAGCTCTTAACCCTGACTTATCTCTCCAGCCCTTCTTTCTGAGTTTTTTAGCATAGACACTTAGAGTTGTAAATTTTCCTTGCAGGACTGCTTTCTTTCATTGTGTCCCAGAGGTTTTGTTATGTTGTGTTTTTATTTTCATTTCTTTCTTTCTTGATTTCTTCTTTGACTCATTCATCAATCTGTAATGAATTGTTTCTCCCATGAATTTGTGCACTTACTAGAGATTGGTTTGCTTCCACTTTTAAGTTTTATTGCATTGTGGTAATATAGGACACAAGGAGTGATTCCAATCTTTTCTAATTCATAAATTCAAGTTTGTCCCAAAATGTGGTCTGTTTTAGAAAAGATTCCACGTGCTACTGAGTAGAATGTGTATTCTTTGGTGTTGGGGTTGGGTATTCTGTAAATGTCTGTTAAGTACATTTGGTATATGATGTCAGTTAATTCTGATGTTCTCTGTTTATGTTTTTGTACAGGTGTCCTGTCTTTGGAGATAGTAGGGATTAAAACCACCTATGATTAGTGGATTGATTTGATGTTAATCTGTGTCTTTAAATCCAGAAGTTAGGTTTTTTTTTTTTTTTTTTTTGAGACAGGATTTCTTTGGGTAGCCTTGGTTGTCTTGGAACTCACTTTGTAGATCAGGCTGGCCTTGAACTCACAGAGATCTCTCGAGCACTGGAATCCAAGGCATGTACCACCATCACCCTGATCAGTAGTAGAGTTTTGATGATATTGGATACCCCAGAGTTTGTTATGTATAGAATAGTAAAGTCTCCTTGATTGACTGCCTGCCCCACCGTGGGAATGAAGAGTCCCTCTCTGTCTCTTCTGATTACTTTTAGCAGTCCAGAAAAGCCTGTGGTACGGTTGGCAGTTGTGTCCATGATGGGGGCCAGGTATTCCAGAAGAGCTCTGTCTCTTGGTTCTTGTTATCTCTTCTAAACAAGCACCTGTGCCTGGAGGCTGGACATGAGGATGTGATCACAGCTGAAAGGCACTTGGACACCCAACTGGGTCAACCAGACCAAGCAACTTGCCCCTTCCCCTGGCCTCAGCTCACCCGTTTCTGCCCCAAACTACCAGTTAATGGTACCCCATTTTTTCTGGGGCCCAATCCTGTTGCCTAGGAACTCTGCCTTCTTTCTCCCTCTCTAAAATACCACCTCTCTGATCCATGAATTTCATTCTTCAAATTCATGAGACAAGATTCTGTGCCATTGACTCAGTGGAAGTTTGTAGGCTTCAGGAGCCTAAATCTTGAGTGAGGTAAAGGCCGCCTGAAGGAGAGAGTCGGTCTCTGTTGAATACAAGGACTCGTTTCTGTCCACTTCAATAATTCCATTACTTAGGTGTTAGTAACTCCCATTTTCAAGTTGTGTTCATTTTTTACATTCTTTTTTCCCTTCAGAATGCGTAATTTCTATAGATTTATCTTTGAGCTTACTGATTCTTTTGTTAACAGATGAATGTTGAACCTGTCACTTTTTGTTCTTGTGGGTTCAATTTGTTATCTGGGTTATTGTGTTTTCTAGCTTTAGATATGTTTCCTTTTCTTCCATATATATGGATAGTTGTGAATTACAAAGTGGGTGGTGGGAACAGAACCTGGGCCCTCTACAAGAGCATCAGGGGCTCTTAACTGCTGAGCCTCTGTCCAGCCCATGTTTCCTTTCTGACCCTCTCTTGCTAATATTCTCTATTTGGCGACATATTGTCATCCTAGCCTCCTTTACATGTTTAGGAATAGTTTCTTTTAACTCTCTGAACATATGTGTAATGTTTTAAGAATCTTTGTTCATTGTATGTGACGTCTGGGTCCTGTCACAGGTAGTCTCTACTACTTGCTATTTTACCTCACACAGTACTACTTTTATTTTTTGAGAAACAGAGGGATAAGGCTAGGAGACAGCTTGAGGAGAGGACGGAAGACAATACTGCAGTTCATTTACACATGGAGTTAATTTCTTTCTTTTTGTTTGTTGCTTTTTTTTTGTCCTTATTTTTTCAAGACAGGGTTTCTTTGTGTAGCCCTGACTATCCTAGAACTAGCTCTGTAGACAGGGTGGCTTCAAATACACAGAGATCTGCCAGCCTTTGTTTCCCAATTGCTGGAGTTAAAGGTATGCACTGCCACTACCAGACTGGAGCTAATTTCTTTTGACAGGATTTTTGTAGTTTTTACTTATGAATCTACAATAAAAAAAACTGAAACAAGCTGGGCATGGTGGCACACGCCTTTAATTCCAGTACTTGGGAGGTAGAGGCAGGTGGATCTCTGTGAGTCCAAAGCTAGCCTGGTCTACAAAAGTGAGTCCAGGACAGGCAGGGCTGTTACACAGAGAAACCCTGTCTCAAAAAAACAGAATAAAAGCCGGGCGGTGGTGGCGCATGCCTTTAATCCCAGGATTTGGGAGGCAGAGGCAGGTGGATCTCTGTGAGTTCGAGGCCAGCCTGGTTTACAAAGTGAGTCCAGGACAGCTAGAGCTGTTATACTGAGAAACCCTGTCTCGAAAAACCAAAAAAAAAAAAAAAACTAAAACAAAACAAGTCCCATATGTCATACTTCCCTATTTCTTTGTGCATCATTTTATATCTTGTAGGAATTTTAGAAGATGATTCTTTTACAATTTATGGTTACTTCTCTGTTTATTTCTTTTGCATCTTGGCTGGTGAAAAACCTCTGCTATGGGCTGGAGAGATGACTCAGCAGTGAAGAGCACTAGCTATTCTTTCAAAGGACCTGGGTTCAAATCCGAGCACCATATGGCAGGTCACAGCTGTCTGTAATGGGGGGTAGTGGTGGCGCCTTTAATTCCAGAACTCGGGAGGCAGAGGCAGGTGGATCTCTATGAGTTCAAGGCCAACCTGGTCTACAAAGTGAGTCCAGGACAACCAAGGATACACAGAGAAACCCTGTCTTGAAAAACCAAAAAAAAAAAAAAAAACAATCAAAAACAAACAAAAAAAAAACCCTCTGCTATAAAAGGCTACATCCTTGGGTGTGTGTACACAGCCACCTGTTTTAACAGGTATAGGTTCTGATCATTCACCAAGGCTTTTGTTCCTCTGCTAACATTACTCCCAGCTGCTACACTGTACTAACTGCCAGTTGCTCTATTTTTTTTTTTTTTTGACAATGACTCAAGGCATAGATTGTTCAGGTCTAATCTAATTATGTGTAGGTCTCTTTTGAGGAATGCTTTAAAATATTTATTATTTCTCTGTGTATGTGTGTGTGCCTATGTGAGTTCATATGCATTACATACATGAAGGAGCCCATAGAGGCCAGAAGAGAGTATCCGGGAAGCTGGAGTTACAGGTGGTTGTGATCCACCACGTGGGTGATGGGAACCAGAGTTGGTTTCTCTGCAGGAGCAGCCCAAGCTCTGCACAGAGCCATCTGAGCAGATCATTGAGGAATACTTAAAACAATTGTTTATTTTTAATGTGTATGGATGTTTGCCTTTGTGCATGCATGTTCACTACATGCCTGGTGGTGCCCTCAGAGGCTAGAAGGAGGCTTTAGATTCATTGGAACTAGAGTTACAGACAATTATGAGCTGCTTTGTGGGTACTGATAACTGAACCTGGATCCTTAGCAAGAGCAACAAGTACTCTTCATGGCTGAGAATCTCTTCAGCTCCAGGGAGAACTTTTTAAGGCCAACTTTTGAAATTTGTTTCCGACCTTAATAGTGCTGTTATTAGCTATAATTTTCTCCAGTTATATCTGGAAAACTGGGTATTTTGTGGTTTAGCCTTTCTGTCTCATGAAATTACAAGTCAGCTCTTAACTGCCTACCACCAAGGTCACCACTGTAACTGCGAGCATCCCTAACTTGAACTTTCCCGTACTTGGTTTAAAATAAAGTCAGTTCTCTGGCACAACTACCCAAGTTTTCTTATTTAGTGCCTGCTCCTCCTTGGCAAAATCTTGACGCCATTACTCCACAGCCGAAAGAAGGTATGCTTTATTTCTAGTAATCCCAGGCTCTGGCTGGGGCACTGGCTTTAATTGATGTGGCAAATGAGTCAAGTCAGCTAAGAAGAGTGAAAACAGAACTTCTACATTTTTAGTCTGATGTGCTTAGGAGAGAGCCTCTGCCCCATGAGTGGAGGCTTGGTAACACCTGACTTCTCGGCATGCTCACTTGAAATTCATCCTTTAGACACAGACTTGGGCATAAAGATGAAGAGTTTTGGGAACCCCACTCTGTCAGGGAGATATTGTAGCCATTGCCTGGGAGCTGAGGTGAGAGCAAGCTCCATTTTCTTGGCCATACCTATATGAAACAGAACTCCCTCCATGCTGAGTTGGAAAAAGGGGATAGATGATGGAATAAGAACTACACATTCTTGCTGTGTTCACTAGGATTTATTTAATGCACAGGATATGTGGTTCTTCATTTGCTTAGGATGCTGTCCTGAAATAATAATAATAAATATTATTATTAATTATTATTGGTGCTGAGAATCAAACTCATGATCTCACCGACACTAGGCAAATGGTCTGTCTTTAAACAACTCCTCAAATCTATTCCTAAGATTTGAAATGAATTTTTTAAAAATGAATTTTACCAGCTGTGACTACACAAAACTTTCATTATTAGTCTAGAAGTAGATTACCCTCCATCTTCAGGCATGTTTGTAAATGCTAAACAACAACAGTAGTCAAGCTTACACTCCATGGTGCTCACTCTCTCATTATATAAACTCTGAAGTGTTTCACAGTTAAATTTTGCATTAATTTAGGTCAAAACATTGAGATTAAGACACTTGCATGTATGAAAAATTGCAAGCAAGTATGAGACAAGTGTAACTCCCACATCTACAGGCTTATGCAGACTTTGTTATAGAATTACTAATTGTAGACATTTTTGCAACTTAGTTTCTATGATGATAAACAGCAAAAGGAAAAATGGCAATTTTCTTTTAGGATTATTATATTTACATATCTAATATATTTTTGTTATTTGTTTGCTTTGCTTTGTTTTTTGAGACAGGGTTTCTCTGTGTAGTCCTGGCTGCCCTGGAATTCAGTAAGTTTAGGTCAGGTTGGCCTCAAATTTACAGAGATCTTCTTGTCTCTGCCTCTCAACTGCTAGGGTTCAAGTTGTGCTCCACACATTCCTGGCTTTAAAATTTTTCTTTTTTTTCTGGTGTATGATCTATTTTTGGTCACTTCTAAAATAACTAATCTAATTTTCTTAAAGGATGAATGCTAAGGTATTGTTCACATTTGCATAAAATTTTAGACATTACTACAGAATTGGCTTTTTATGTTGAATTAGAAGAGAAGTTAGCAAAGTAACATGATAGTAACACAACCAGGAACAGAGCACATGGAATCATCTCTTGCATGGACTGAGTTTACAAGCTTAGAAGTCGTAAAGTGAGGATGGAAAGGTAGAATTTAGTATTTGTGAATTCTCTAGTCTGGGCCCCACCTGATACTTGTTTGTATCTCATGGCACTCACAAGTAACCATGTTTCATTCTTAGATGGATACTTCTTTTGAGTAAAATGCTGCCGTCTTATAGCACCTACAAGTGCTGAGACTGTCTCCTTAAAACATCTTCCAAATAGAATCCTTAATAAAGAACCTGGCATGTAATTTTATGAGAATAGACACATACACAGTCTATTTAAGAGAAAATGGACCAACTAGTGGGCTTTTCATTACCATAAACAACCCATCTAATAAGCTGGGGTATAAACAAGTAGGTTTACTAATGCGTTTCATTTTATGAGAGATCTACAGGCAAGTAGTGTTTCCAGAGTAGGTTAATGAGACAACAGTAGGCAGCTTTTCAGCCCTCAGGGAGCGTGATGCATGTTCTTCTAAGCACCATTTCTACACAAAATGAAATCTAAAATAAAAATAGAGAGTAGAGAGAGTTTTCTTTTTAATCCGAGCTGTTTTAACCCAATAAGACTCTTAACAGAAGATCCCTCTTCTGTGTCAATGGCCAAGTTAGAGTCACCTGCTGCACATAAACCAGTCACTGTCAAAGGTGGATAAAATACCATGATGTACTTGAGCTCAGGTAGAGCAACACATGTACCTGAACCTGGCACATAATTGTCTCTTACCTGGAAAAAAACAAACCAAAACAAAAACACCAAAACCCATTGAGATTCTACTTCAGAAGCAAGAAGAGATTGTAGAATAATCAACACAGAGGATTAATATAAGTTAGAAAATCAAGTCCACCATGGGTTTCTCTCTCTCTCCCTCCCCTTCCCCCTCCCTCCCTCTCTCCTTCTCTCCCTCCCTTCTTCCCTCCCTCCCTCCCTCCCTTTCTTTCTCCTCGTAGATTCCACACTGTCATAGTAAGCTTCAGATGTTAACTTAACACACACCTAGAGTCACCTGGGAAGAGGTGAAAACTTGCGTTCATCAGACTGGCCTGTGGTAATGTCTGTGAGGCATTTTCTTAATGGCTGATTGACATAGGAGGAGCTCAGTCCACTGAGAGCAACGTTACACCTAAGCAGCTGGGTCTGGGCTGTAGAAGAGTGGCCAAGCAAGTCAGGGGGAGCACCCCAGGAATCAGCATTTTCCCATGGTCTCTGCTTCAGTTCCTGCCTCCAGGCTCCTGCCTTTATGTCTTAGTCAATGTTCTATTGCTGTGAAGAGGCACCATGTTGTCAAACTCTTACAAAGAGAAGCTTTTAATACAGATTTGCTTACATTCAGAGGTTTCGTCCATTATCATCTTGGTGATGCACTTTAGTTCCTGCCCTGACATGCCTCAGTGATGAACTGTTACCTAGAAGTGTAAGGTGAAGTGAGCAAGCCTTTCCTGTCCAAGTTGCTTTTGTCATGGTGTTTATCACAGAAACAGAAAGAAACTAGAACACACGCTAAAGTATAGATGTTTTTGTTTGTCTTTTTGCTTCTTGTTTTATTTTCAGGCCTGGTTCTCTCTGTAGCCCAAGTTGACCCTGACCGCCATCATGAGCCTCCTCTACCAGCCTCCCTAGTGCTGGGATTTACAGGCATAAGTCATTATGTCTGCTGTTTTATACGTGTAGAGATGTCTTATATGCTTCTTAAAGGATATAGTTGATTTTAGTATATTAACAACCATACAATCTTCACCACAACAGTTTTAGAACATTTTCATCACACTACAAAGGGCCCTCATATATGTTAATATAATTCCTCCTTTCCAATTTCCTACCCCATGCCAATTTATATAACTACTAATCTACTTTCTGTATCTTTGGATTTCTTTCTTTCTTTTAAGATTTATTTATTTTTTATGTATATGAATGCTCTATCTGCATGTACACCTGCATTCCAGAAGAGGGTATCACACCACATTATAGATGGTTGTAAGCCACCATGTGGTTGCTGGGAATTGAACTCAGGACCTCTGGAAGAGCAGCCAGCGGTCTTAAACTCTGAGCCATCTCTCCAGCCCCGTCTTTGGATTTCTTGATTCTAGACATATCATATAAGCAGAATTACACAATTTTGTGATCATTTGGGACAGTAACTTAGCAGAGTGGTTTTAAAGTTTATTCATCTATAGTATATATCACTACTACATCCATTAAAAAATTTCTGAACAATATTTCATTAGGAAAACCTCATATTTTGATCCATTTCTCAGTAGATATGTATTTAGGTGGTGTCTACATTATAAATGGCCATTTTGAATACATCTGCTATAGATGTTTGTGTGTAAGCACCTGAATGTTTTATTTTTGATTTCCTAGGTTACAAACCTAGTAATGGAAGTGCTGAGTCATAACTTCATGTTTGGTAATTTTAGGGACTATTTGACTGTTTTCCAAGGTCTTTCATGATTTTACATTCCAATGATAACAAAACTGTGTGATTCTGGTTATGTATGTGTCCAGAAAAAGAAATCCACAGACTCAGGAAGAGGATTAGGAGTTATATGAAGTTGGTGGTAGGTAGGAAAGAGGGGCCCGCTTCCTTGCCTAGTCACATTTATTTATTACACCTGTCCTTTTTGTTTTGAGCTATCCCAGTGAGTGGGAAATAATGGCTCATTGTGGATTTGACTTATATTCCCCATATGACTAATGACATTAGGCATTTTAAAAACATATTCATTGAAGATTTACACATTCTTATGGAGAAATATCAATTCAAGCCTTTTGTCTGAAATTTTGTTTTTTATTTCTTTAATTATTAATTCCTAAGGGTTTTCAATATGTTCTAGCTACAAGTCTCTTGTCATATACATGGTTTGCAAATATTTCTTCTAATCTTTACATTGTCCATTTGCTTTTAGATAGTTCCGCTGAACCACAAAAATTTTAAATCTTGATGTAGTCCATTTATTAAAGTGTTTTTTAAAATGTGCTTTTGTTTATATCGAAGAAATTATTGTCTAATTCACTTTCCCACCACTGTTTTCTCTTAGGAATTTTAGAAATTTACTTGGCTGTGTTTAGAAACGTTTCATTTTGAATTATTATTATTATTATTGGTGTGAGATAAAAGTCAATTTTCTATTTTCTTTTTCTTCTTAGATGTGAGTATATTTTGATTCAAAAAGATGTGAAAAATATTTTTCCCCTATTGAATTGTGATAGAGTCTTATGAACTCCGTGAGTCACCAGTGTGAGGGCTTTTTCTATATCTATTTCTGTATTTCAGCTCTGTCCAACTGACCTGTACGTTTGCGTCAGCACCACAGTGTATTGATCTCTGAATTCTTCAGAAGTTATTGGATCCAAATGTGTTCTCCAACTCTTTCTTTTCCACCATTCTTTGACTGTTCTGGGCTTTTTTCTTACATTTATATTTTAGGATTAAAAAAATCAATTTCTGCAAACAATCCCATTTGGAATTTTCATATTGTTTGCAGATCAATTTTTTTTGGAAGCATTACTTTCCTGACAGTATTAGTTTCTGATCAGAATGCCTTTCTATAATTTATAACAGTAGTGTTTTGTTGTCAAATTTTTAAACTTTTTTTTTCTTTTGGTGTGTGTTAAAGTAATTGCTGAGAGTTCTGGTTTTTTTTTTCTATAGTCTCCTAATTTTTTCTTTATCTTAAATTGATATTTACTATTAAATAGACATTAATTTGACTTTTACATATTGTTCTTCTATCTGACATATTGATGAACTCATCTAGTAATTTTAGTTTATTTTTAAAATTCATTATTTATTTTATGTGTGTTGGTATTTGGTCTGCATGTATTTCTGTGCACCATGTAATCCCAGAAGAGGGGAAGAGGGCATCAGATCCCTTGGAACTAAAGTTACAGATGGTTGTGAGCCACTATGTGGATGCTGGGAATCGAACCCAAACCTTCTGGAAGAACAGCTAGTACTCTTGACCTCTTTAGCCATCTCTCTGGCTCTAGATTATCTATCTTTCTATCTTTTATCTATCTATCTATCTGTCTGTCTATTTTCATCAGCATTATCATCTATCTATTATTTATTTTTTGAGACAGGGTATCACTATGTAACTCTGTATTTCTGGCTGGCCTGGAACTTACTATGTAGATCATGCTGGCCTTGAATTCAGTGATTTGCCTGTCTCTGTTTCTCAAGTTCTGGGATTAAAGGCTTAAATCACCATGCTCAACTCTAGTAGATGTTTAACGGGATCTTTTGGATTCTGTTTTATGTTTTGAGGCAAAGTCTCACAGTACAGCCTTGGCTGATATCATACTTGCTTCATAGCCCAAGTTGGCCTTGAACTCCAGACCTTTCTGCTTCACCCTGTTATCCCAGGGGTATGTTACCATGCCTACTTGTGGTTTCTACAGATAAAAATCATGACACTTGTAAATAGAGAGATCATTTTACTCATCTCTTTCTAGTCTGGAAACTTTTGGCTTTATTTTTTCTTGCTTAAGCACACTGACTAGAATTGACACTAGAGTATTGAACAGAAGTGGTGAGGCAAATGTTTTTGTTTCCCTTCCAATGTTAAGAAGAAAGCTTTTGGATTCTCTCCATTAAGCGTGTTGCTAGCTGTATGTGATTTCTTTTTGTGCTAATACTCTCAATTTCACATTAAAAGTTTCCCTTCCCTTCCTAATTTGTTGCCAAAATTTGTTTAAATACCCTTTGTAGAATAATTAAAAAGTATGTAGATACATTTTTCCTACTCTATCTTCTCTCATTTTAATTCAATGAAAAAAGATTTATTTTTGCATTTTTAATGATGTATATGTGCACAAGAGTGTGGTGCCCCTGAAGACTAGAAGTGTTAGATCCTTTGGAGCTGGGGTAGCAGGTGAGTATGAGCTCCCAATGCAGGTATTGGGGACTGAGCTCAAGTCTCTGCAAGAGTACATGTTTTTCTTGTACGGGAGCCATCTCCTCAGTCCCTATTTTTTCATTCAATTTCATTTACTCAGAAAAATAACTTACTGAGACTCAATAATAATATACTCAATATTAAAATAACTTTAAAAAATTATTGGAGATAAACTGTTCTGCAGAATATACATTCCCCACTCCCTGATGACAGTGAATTCCTCTCTCCATTTCCCTTTTCCCTCAGTATGAGTTCCAAATGATTTGTTTGGTATAGAGCTAAATTAATGTATTACTGGCCAAGGAGGACTGCATTTCAAGTCTTTAATTGATATATGGGAGACATTTTCCATTTACTGAACTTGAGGCTTTGGTGATGATCATTTAGGCTGCCAGCTACTCAGGTTATAGGGATAAATTGATGATATGTGGTAAGAAGTCACCTTTAGAAAAGTGGTAATATAGAATATAAAAGTAAAAATAATGCTTTTAACATTGAGTAGTCTCATATTAGTTTTTTTTAATAATTTATTTTTTATTTCTTCAAGTTACATCTCAATCACAATCCCCTCCCTACTCCCCCCTCCAGTCCCACCTTTCTACCCTCCTCCCCCTCAACCCCCCATCCTCTTTCCTTCTTTTTCTTTTTTTTTTTTTTTTTTTTTTTT